>JAJIBD010002751.1:0-85140 GCA_021461705.1 Cryptotis parvus
AACGTTCTCCCTTCTGAAATCCGACATGCCATCTCATTGGTAAAGAAGGGAACAGCACCAGGCCTAGACAAAGTCAGACCCGAACACCTGAAGAATCTGCCATCGGTACTCATCAATACACTAGCTCGGCTGTTCACACGCTACCTGTCCGAATGCAAGGTGCCCTCTCAATGGAAAACCAGCAGTTTTACTGTTCAAGAAGGGAGACATTCCACGACTATCGCCCCATCTGCCTGTTGTCTGTCATCTACAAGCTGTTTACACGAGTCATCCTGAACAGGATTAGCAGAACACTAGATGAAGGACAACCATGCGAGCAAGCTGGCTTCCAGAAAGGATTCAGCACAATCGACCATATCCACACGGTAACCAAACTCATTGAGGTTTGTAGGAGTACAAGATGCTGCTCTGTCTCACGTTCATTGATTTACAGAAAGCCTTTGATTCTGTGGAGACTGAAGCAGTCATCAAAGCCCTAGCCAAACAGGGTGTTCAAACCCAATACATCAAGATCCTTTGTGAGCTGTATTACGGATTCACCACCAGGATCTCACCATTCTACAAAGAAGTGATCATTAATGTGAAAAGAGGGGGTTCGACAGGGTGATACCATTTCACCAAAATTCTTCAGCACCACCCTTGAGAACGTCATGCGACAATTAGAATGGGAAGGAATGGGAGTGAAGATATATGGTCGGCAACTATACCACCTCCGCTTCGCTGATGACATCTTTCTAATAACACCAAACATTAGCCAAGCGGCACAAATGCTGGCTGACTTCGACCGAGAATGTGGAAAGATACGTCTACAGCTGAATCTAAAGAAAACCATGTTTATGAAGAATGAACTAGTTCCAGAGGCCCCATTCACTCTCAATGGAACAGACATTTCTGAATGCAGCAGTTATGTGTACCTAGGTCGAGAAATCAACATGATGAATGACCAAAAACCTGAGCTGCGCAGGAGGAAGAGAGCAGCATGGAATGCCTTCAAAGGCATCGAAGGAATAGCTAAAAGGACAAAGAATCCGGCTCTGGGCACATTTCTTTTTACTCCACCGTTCTCCCTGCATTAACATACGCCTCAGATACCTGGGCCCTATGAAAGCAGGATGAGAATGCTATTCGGTATCCCAGAGAGGAATCGAAAGAGCTATGCTTGGAATATCACGCCTCACTCAAGTGAGAGAAGGAATCCGAGTTCTGACCTCCGTCGCTATTCCAGAATCTGGGAAGCTGTCTCATTTGCCATGGCATCAAAAAATCAGATGGGCTGGACATGTAATGCGATTTGGAGATGACCGCTGGACTAGAGCCATTACCGACTGGATCCCACGGGATGTCAAAAGATCACGTGGCTGCCCACCTACAAGATGGTCAGACTTCCTTCTCAAGACCCTGAAGGAACGGTTTGAGGCTCTTCATATTCCTGAATCAACCAGATGCCATTGGGCTACATTGGCACGTGATAGGGTCCAATGGAAATGTTACTGGCGCCCGCTTGAGCAAATCGATGAATAATGGGATTCAAGTGATCAAGTGATCAATCATGCCTAAAAATATATCTTAATTGTATTGAAGGGTTAAATATAAGTGTTCAGACATTCAAGCACAAACCTCAGGGACGTTTTACTCAGTGTAAGGGTTGTGTTTCCAGTGGAAGTGGAGTGAAGGGGGTTGGGGGAATGCTCTGCTATCTAAATAACTTACTTGGTTGTTTTAGATCTTACCAGCAAAAAAAAGTTGCCAGTGAGATAAACAAAGGGAATGGCCTGGGATCGGAGATAGTAAAAGACTGACATAAGACAGGTGGTAGATTCTCTTCAACCTCTTGCCTGTGCTTGTGCAATAGGTAGAAAAGCAGCAGCTTTTGCTTCCATGAATGTGGCCAGAACACCAAGGAAAGCCAAAGGAACAAAGAGTTTCTGAGCTTCAAGCCAGGCAAGGTAATCCTTGGAATCCCAACATCATATGACAAAGCATCAGAGATAGGCCAGAGATAGCAAGTGGCTCGAGAGATAGAGACAGTGAGAGACCCCGTGTGGACAAGGGAGGAACTAGCAGGGAATTAGTGAGGAATCAGCGAGAGTATAATTGATGGATCTAAAATTACCTCTTAATGCTGTTAGATAAATAAGTATACCTCCATAAGCTCCTGGAGTTTTGTATGTTAATCTTTCATCCATTTCTTATATATTACTTTTATACAGTATTCCCGAGAACTTATATACTCAGGAATTAAACCACTTTTCACTGACAGTGGCAGCTTTAAAATAAGTAATAAAGTAAAGAAAATTATGAAATGTTGGAATATTTAATGACACAAAAATGTAAAATAAGAGTGTTCTAAATAAAGTGATGTAGAAATCTTCACTACAACCTAACTACATGAAGAGGGGTGGGAACAAGGATGGTAAAAGTTTGACAAAAATTCTTCTCTTGGACACAAGTAGCTTTAGGGTTTTGTTCTAGCAATTTACATAACCAATTAAAAAAGGGCTATTTTCTATGTAAATTGACTAGCTATAAAAAATAGCTGAATAAAAATAGAATTTGGGGGCCAGAGCAATAGCCCAGCAGGTAGGGTGTTTGCCTTGCATCCGGCTGACCGGGGTTTGATCCCTGGCATTCCATATGGTCCCCTGAGTACCGCCAGGAGTAATTCCTGAGTGCAGACCCAGGAGTAACCTCTGAGCATTGCCGGGTGTGACCCAAAAAAAAAAGAATTTGGAAGCCAGAGTGATAGCACAGGGGTAGGGAATTTGTCTTGCATGCAGCTGACCCAGGTTCAATCTCTGGCATCCCATATGGCTATATGATCCCCAAGCAGTGCTTGGGGGTAACTTCTGAGTGAAGAGTTAGGAGTAATCCCTGAGTGTGCTGGATGTGACCCAAGGAGCAAAAAAAATATTAAATTAAAAATAAATAAATAAAAATAGGAGAATATGAGTCAATATCTTTAAAGTAAGAAAGACAACAAAATAGGGGCCAGAGCAATAGCGCAGTGGGTAGGGCATTTGCCTTGCATGCGGCTAACCCGGGTTTGATCCCCGGCATTCCATATGGTCCCCCAAGCACCACCAGGAGTAATTCCAGAGTACAGAGCCAGGAGTAACCCCTGAGCATTGCTGGGTGTGACTCAAAAAGCAAAAAAAAAAAAAAAAGACAACAAAATATTCTTCCAATTCATCTTATCCAAAACATAAAGGCTATTCAAATTACAATTTTTCCTTTTTAGATATCAATATCAACAAATCCTTTCAGAAAGGGGAAATTGTTTCCTTCAGTGGGGCTGGAAATCTTATTTGATAAATTTTAAAACATCCATGTCCAGAAAAAAAAATGCTAAAAAGAAAATTCTTTAAATTAAAAAAAAAATTTAAAAAACCTCAGAACATTTAGCCCTGGACAATTTAAAAGCACTTTGGTTCTCAACAGAAAGTCTCATTTCCTAACCTTCTATAGTGTCACAAATGCAACCAGCTATTGGTCAATGAGGGTTAGAGTACATTGTAAATGCTTCCTCTGGGATATGCCTGAAAAGGAATGACTATACCTCTTCACTCTTTGCCTTTCTTCCTAGTGACTGGACTTCAGACATTCTGGTTGTAACTGGAGTGGACATGTAAGGTGTATGAGTAGTTGTTTTCTCCAGTGGAGAAGTGAGAAAGAATGGTACCAAGAATTGGGTTATAACACTCAAGCTTTGGGTCTCTTTAATTATAGCAGTCAAACTCTGTGCCTAGGACAGATAATTATCCAAAACCCAAAGAAAATATCACTATTTGTTAATAATTCTCATACAAGGGTGCCTGTTATCACAGTTATAAATTAACATTAGTCAAATTGCAAGAAATTATGAAAGAAATAATAATGTCATCATATTCAAATGAATGGTATTAGCACAAATTTAGAAAAAGTCAACCATAAAACCTTTATACTCTCCCCAGTTAAATTCAATGAGCAGGCTCATATGAAAAGGGCCTATACATACAAGCCGCAAGCAATTTGAAAATAAGAGGCAATCCATTTTTTTCAAGAAAAATTTTAAATAACTTGAATGAAATCTAACTAGAATTTTGCTAGAGCTATTTAAAAGGAAAATTTTAAAATGTATTTATTGAAAATAATGTTATAGTAAATATAAAACTTTATCAAGGGAACTTAAAGACAACTTGAGTTAGTAAACATATATACCATGATATGTTTTAATATTATAGTGATATGTATGTTTTCCCCAAATCAACAGAAAAGAACAAACTAATCTCAATAAAAATCCCTTGAGAAGATCTGTGAATTAACTCCCAACATGACTATTAGAAACAAAATTCCCAACAATATTTTTTATTTATTAAGAATAATAATAGTCTTAATTTAAATAAGATACTTTTTAAATTAATAAGAAATACTCTCTATTAACAAAAACACAACGTATATCTAGTAACCAATAAAAAATTTACTACAGTAAATAAGTACTAATATAACATTTGCTTTAAAGTGTATTTTGTTATAGATGTCTAATTAATCAACTATTTAATAAATTATTAATACAATGTTATACTAATATTCAATATACACATAGATCATGGACAAAATAATGTCTAATGTCTGAGAATACATTTGGGGTGTTTGTGCTTGTTTTTATATTTTGGGACCTCACCCAGCTTATTCCTGATTAGGTGCTCAGAGTTGACCACTGCTGCTAAGAAGACCATACGCAGTAGCCAGGATAATATCCGGCCAGAAACACATGCAAGGAAAATTTCATCATAATACCTATTCTATCTATCTGGCCCTGAAAATATTTTGTTGCCCCCCCCCACACACACACACCATATTTTTAGTGTACAATGAAGAATACAATTCTGAGTGGGAAGACTAGTTACTAGAATTTGGAGATTGCTCACTCAGAAAGGAAAACAACTTTAGTTTTTTTCCCCTTCACACCATATATGAAAGCTAGACTCTAAATAGTTTAAATGTTTAAATATCTATACTCTTAAAATTAAAGAATGGAAAATTGGAAGAAAACAGAAGGCAAAACAAGTAACTATTACAAATTTCACCAGGCAAAGGAAGAATAACTTCTTTACAATTTAAGATGTCAAACTATATAAACAAAAGCGTGAAATTAAGAGAAACTATCTTTAAACTATATAATCGGTAAAATTCATGTGTAAAGAAGAAAAAGCAAAACACACTCAATGGAAAATTAATAAATGAATTAAAAGAAGCTATTCCAAGAAAATGAAGTACAAATAGACACATACATTTAAAAAATGTTCTACTTCACGAGTAATTAGGGGACTACAAATTAAAATAACATTGAGATTGTATTTCTCAGCAGATTGGCAGATATTTTAAATTTCTTTAACATCCAGTGTGGAAAACAGAATTTCTTATTCACTGTTAATAGGAGTGTAAATTGGTGCAGCCTTATTCAAGGACAATTTGGCAGGAGCTATGAAAATTAAAATTATTAATACCCTTTCACCCATATCCTAGGAGCTTATTCCAGAGCAAATCTTACAAATTAGCACAAAGATATCTTCAAAGATTTATTTTGGCACCCACCATATTTTTATCATAGAAAAATTTTTAAAATTTATCTAACTGAACTTCCAGAGAACAATTTACTTGACATGAAAAGTTTCTCTCATTTGTCCTGTTAAAAAAAGTGAGAGAGAATCAGTTATGTACCTTGACATTTACTAACAAGAGGAGGCGATAACTGGAATGGGAAATGACTATGCTCTATAACCCACTATGTTCTTTGACCGTGAGATTAGGCCATAGAAATTCCTAGTTGTGTGTGATAGTCCAAATGTTGCCAACAATTTTAAGGACTTAAAATAAATCCATAAATTATCTGGAATATAAGTAGTGATCACTTCTAAGAAAATTTTCACAAAGATGAGAATAATATTTCTAGAGACTTCAGTGTGTTGTAAAATGATATAAGTATAATTTATAACTTTAATATTTATAAGTATAATAATAAAACAAAACAAATAATGAGTAAAAACTTTAATATACTACTTGCTTGATATGGACAATGAAATATCCAATGGAAAAGGAATGTATTAGCCTGATAAGTAATGTGGAATTACTTGGCTAGGTATCAGCAGAATAGATAATGTGAGATATGATATTCAATATTCACATTGCCCATTCATTAAAACTTATTTCAACTAGAGATATTAGAAAGTTTTAGCTATAAAAATATGAAAATGGGATAAATACTTATAAAATGTCTAGAGGGAGAGAAACTTCTAAGACTATCATCAGATGAAATCACCAAGAAAAAAGATAATATGATTATTACAAACAAATTTCTCTACCTTATAATGTAAATAAAATAGACAGAAAGACACAGTAGACAGATTATTTTCAGCAAATATGTGACTAAGAGCTGAAAATTTTAATGAATCTAGAGAGTTCATAGAAATTGAAAACATCCCTAAAATAAAAACAGGCAAAGAATTAAAAGTGACCATTTACAAAGTCAGTTGGCAACTGGAAAAGGAGAAAAACAAATCAAAAGAGTGCAAAAGTAAATCACAATTTTGGTTATATATTTTTCTCATCCTGTTACATAAAAATTAATGTCATTCCATATAAACAGTGAAAATTTGAGAAACCAACTTGGGCACAAAACCCAATGAGTTCCCACATAGGAGGTAGCTTTAGGGAATCTTTCCTAAGGATGTGATCCTTAGTACATGTAAGAAAGCTGTATTCACAATTAATTCATAGCATTATAATTTATAATAGCAAAAGCCTGACACAATTTTGGAAATATGGAGTATGGTCTGTACTAAGATGATAAAAAAGCTTAACATAAAATATAGAAAGAGAAAAACCAGGCACTTCTATAGCTGATACAGGCTCAAGTATACATAAAATAAAATATATATAAAGACTGAAAAATGAAAATTTTGTGGTTTTATAAAAATAATGAATTTGAGATGGCTTGCCCCCTTTTTCATTTTTTTTTCTATATTTTTCAAACTTTCTAGAGTAAATGTTTATTGGACTAACTATTTCATGAAACTGTTTGGAAAAATTTGATGGCACATTTCGCAACATAAGCTTCCCATGCACAGGGCTCTGGGGATGCTAATTAGAAAATGATGAGTTAATTAAAGTTGTGTGCTTAGTCTCTATGGCAAGGATTTCTTTAATCCAACAGTGGTTTTCTCTCCATTTGCAGAATGTGGTTTCTGGATGAAAAACTGAGAACAGACTGACCCTCTGGCCACAGCTCTTCACGCCAGAGACGCACAGTTGCAGGTGCGTGTTGTTCTGTTGGCGTTGCCAAATCAAAATTGCTGTTTCCCACTGCGGTGAGAGTTTCCAGCTTCAGATGGGGCAGGAGAAACTCAAAACTGTTTGCCCTTTTGCAGATGTATTGAAATATTACTGAAATTTACTGATTTCCCCTGTTTTTTTTTTTTTAATTCAAGCTTTTATCGCTACTCTGAAAATAAACAAGAAGGCTAGCATACCAAATGTGCTCTCAGTTACTAGGCAAAAGGATGTTTTTCCGAGTAACTCTAGCGCTCCAGTGCTCCTGGCTTGACATAAGAGCAAACAGAGAGAAATATAAAGTCCATGTGTTCCCCCCAGAACTTTATTATAGACTTGAATGAGATTGTTGCACTTGTACCAAAGTTGCCATACAGAAAGTTGGGCCACGTTTTCACAGGAAGCAGGGGGAAGCTGGAGAAAGGAATCTTGAGGCAAAACCCTTTCGGCTCCTGCAGAGCCAGGTTCTAAAATAGCTGCTTGTGCTCTGGTTCAGCCCTTCCTCTCCCAATGTCCCCACCAAGGCGCTTCAGCTTCATTTGCTCTTGCTCATCGGGCCACAAGGCTGACCACCAGCACAACACTGGAGACCCTTAGCTCCTCCCCTTCCCAGTAATAACAAATTTGGTGACCTCATGACCTACAGTTCCTATGAGTTCCTTGGACTGAGAACAATATTGAAACACCAAGTTTCAACATGTATTAGCAAGTTATTCTTTTTATTACTGAGTAATATTCTAGTGTGAGGACAGAAAACATTTGGCTGATCCATTCAATGGCCACTTGGTTTGTCTGACTTGGGTGCTGTTTGGGGATACTCAAGCTGTGGTTCTTCGTGCACGAAGCATTGTGTGAACATCTTTTCTCTTGGATTTGTACGTAGGAATAAAATTGCTGGGTCATTTGATGACTTGGTTTAACTTGCTGAAGGAAGATGATCTCTGAAAAGGATGCATTCAGTATGTTAAATTCACTTTTTGCTAGCAAGATATGCCTAAACTAGATCATTTAAAGTGATTTTTAAATGACTTACTAAACACTACACAAACACTTATTGGGACCCTGGCTCAAAGAAGAAAGGATTGACAGGACCATCGAGGAGAAAACTTTGTAGGATGCCTATTAATTACTCAGCAGAAGAGTTTGCAGGTAGATCTGAAAGTACTGGGCAAAAGTAGCTGCTTGTTCTACACTTCTCAGGGGAAGAATAGCAAAGACTTGTGAGCTTGTGAGCATCTGAACTGACTCTTGGTTGGGCAGCTTCATTAGAACACACTGTGGATTCTACACCACTCCAAAAAGTTGTGCTTTCCTTCTTTTGCCTTCATTTAAGTTGGAAAAAACAACAACAACAACAGAGGAACAAAGGATTTAGGAGCCTGGAGTTTTTCTATAGCATGGAAAAGATATCTTCACTGTTTATATTCAAAGCTGATTTCCGTTCCATAGATTGGGTTGGATATTTTCTTGATGGAAGTTTTATAATAAAAATGGAGGGGTGACCACATTTACTCATACATGGGCCATGAAAAATTTTTTTTGATTTTTCCCCAGCAGTCACAGAAAATCCCATCAAGTGAATGATTTGAGCACGGAGATAAGAGAGGCATTAGCTGAACTCAAGTTGTGTAGGTTCATCAGTGTCTGACAGGGGCCCTCTCCTTGGTGTCTCTTTAGAGAGGGGCAGAAATAAAACAATGAATTCACAAATTCATCAGAATATTTGTTCTTTTGGGATGACAAGACTGAATCCACCTATTGTCATATTATTTGTCTGCACCAAAATTTACTGCTACCAGAAATCCATATCATGTGATCTGAGAAAAGAGAAGATTCCTCTGCAATATGTTTTCCTTATTAACTGTCTGCCAGGGCTATTGCAGGGAGCGAAAACTGAAGACTTCAATCTGTGACCATATGTCCAATGTATGTGTCTCTCCTCAAGGCCCAGGGAATATTCTCTTTTTGCATTTCTAAACTGGATGACTGTAGTTAATTTTATATTGTTGACCATTGTGTCAGAGTTTATGAATTAGTAGATTCTAGTATCTGTTTTGAAAATGAGGCCTGGGATGGCATAATGACTGAGATTTTGGCTTTGAAATCAGGGAAAGCTGGATTTGAATCCTGCTTTTGGTTCAGTAGTTAAAAGCATGCACACACATTTATATGTCTGTAATAAATAAATTACAAATAAAACTATACCGATCTATCTTTGGAGGGAACCCATTTGAATTCAATGACATTATATACGTTAAACTTCCATAACAGAGTCTGCAGATAGGAAATGTGCTATAAATGAAGATCTTCTTGTGATCATGTTACTGAAAGAAAGAAGCACTAGCGATGATACGAACAAGTTACAGAGGTAATACAGAAGGAATCACCAACCAGTTTCCTTCATTCTTTCATGGTCTTCCTTCTTCCTTTTTATTTCTTTGGATGTTTTAGCTCTGGGTACTAGATCTTTTAAAGCCAAATGCAATGAATTTGGCTAAGAAATCTTGGCCAATGAAAGAAGTGGGCAAACATGCTAAGAAATGAGATTTCTTTCATTTCTTAGCATGTTTGCCCACTTAACTGCAGGCGCAGGTCTAAGTATTGTCACCACACTCCTTGAACCTATCTGCTCTGATTTTAACAGCTCCGCAATTACCCGCAACTCACCCAGTGGTGAGGAGAATGAAACCCCAGCTGTCGATGGCTCTATTCACTCTGGGACTATTTTCAATGTTAAAGAAGGGCCTCCTTTGTCACTCCCTCCTGGCATCTGGCTTTAGCTGTGGGCTCTCACCATCGCCCACCGCCAGCTCCAGTGCCCAGGGCACTGGCTTGCTGGGGTAGAGCCCGCATTAGCTCAGGGTCTGTGCTGAACCGCAGTCACAGTTCATCTGATTGATTTGCTCCTGAGTAGTAGAAAACTCTACTAGCGCAGCATCTCTTTATGACATCTGGCACAGGCAGCAAATTCCTTCCAGCTCAGCTCGCGGAGCTGGGCTCTGCCCTGCCTTAAAACCAGCCTCGGCTCTTCAATTACCTTCTGCCCTTATTCATGCCCTGCCAGTTCCTCTTTGCTGGAATCTGGATGAGGCGACTGCATATGCCAAGACTAGGGATCATTTGTGAGGACTTATGGGTCTTCCACATAAAGATGGCCCTGGGAATTTGGCGGATTTGAAGCATCCTTTAAATACTGCTCATTCAGGTGAGAGGAAGAAGAGGGAACCTTTGGAAGAGTTTTAAGTTCGATGTGTCAAGAAAAGGGAGCAGAGTTTTCCACTCTCTGACTTAGGGGGAAGCAAATACCCACTCCAAAGATCACGGGGTATAATTATGAAGGAAGCTTGTTCTGATGTGCTCAGCCTCCATCTGGGGCCATTGCATTTGGATTTGAAAAATCTAGTACCCAGAAGTACCATTCTCTGTCTTTCAGTCCTGAACTCTGAAAGCTGTGCTAATTGGGGAAGCAACTCCTATAGGATGACTTGTTCTCTGTCCTAGAGAGAACTGTCTCTGTGGGACTGGATGAAAAATAAACAGAAACAGTGGGGATAACAGGTGGAGATGTTTACCTCAAGTTGGAGAGTAGTTCTGGAGAAGGCATCTTGAGTGTGCCCTGCCTTATTTTTTTTAGTCCCTCGTTTCTCTGTGGTTTTGCTACATGCTTGCCTAGTCATATACAACAGACTTATAAACAGAAAAGTTGCTGGTCTCACAGGAAGAGGGAGACCCTGAAAATAATATCCAAAGGGTTAGTCAAGAGCAGGAAATGGGAGTCAAGGTCACATCTGTCAGAGCAATTCTTCTTGCTAACACTTAGACAGTCTCTTCCTCTCCTCACCTCTTTGAGGGCAGGAAGTGTGTACATAACAGGCTCCCTCACCTCACACTCAGAGGTGAAATTACCCACATGAATAGTGTCCCTGTGGTAAAGGAGAAACTCAATCACTAAAATAAGCAAGCTGGTTTCAACATTCCCAACACTATTCAAGCAAGTCTGTGGACACCTGATGACTGATGATAATAGTGAAATTAAGAGGAAGGTTGGAAGGAGTAACACCCCCAAACAGCTCTCAGCACATATTGTATAAGTTTAATTATTACTGGCAGCTTTTCATTGGCTCTGTACTCAGCACCACTCCACTGGACGTCAGACCAGCATATGCCCTCACCCTATCCATATTCAGCTTTATAAGTGGAAACTTCTTTGATGATGTCATAGATATTTCAACTGGATCCTCAATCGAAGTGCCTGTGAATTTTAATTAATATCCTTTTATTTTTGTGACTATGAGATAAGTGAATGATGAATACCACAATGAAAAAATAATTTGTGTGTTTCCAGACTGAAATAGATGGGTTCCAATGTGTCATAATTTCATATGTAAATGGATCTCAAAGTTATAAGCACTTTGAGGATGAAAGGAAATAACCAGTGAGAGATTCAAAGAAAGGCCACGGTTATTATGGAATTTCAGTCTAAGAGCTCTTTAAGGGATGGGACACCCAAAGACCACCAGAACACAGATTCTGTTCTTGAGATCTTAGCAATCTAGTATGTAGTGAAATAATGAACAAGCAATTACAATAAATAGTGGTCAAGACCTGGAGCAAGATAAGTAGTGAAACAAGTAGTGATTAATCCTTTCCTGAAATGACTGAGAAGACATCGGGCGAGGAAGCGAGCATGGGGAGTCTGAAATAACTGTCCTTCTAATTTTGAAGATGTTGAAACAGTTGGTTCAAATGATTTCCCCTAAGGTAACATGGCTATTAAAGGATGACCAAGGTCTTCCAACTCTAGCTCTTTTCCCATTGCATCATTGCTCTCCTGTGGGACTGGCGTGGTGGTAGGAGAGAAACTTTTTCACACACTGGGACGAGTCAGAAAAAGAACAAATCAGCCATTATGTCCTGTCACAGCAGGAAAAAGTTAAAAAATTCTCTACAGTGTGGCTAGTATGCAAGCGGTGGTAGTAGTCACCTGTGGAGTATAAATACATGCACAAAATTTTCTTGTTGAAAATTTCTTTACAAGAGGATATGGTCTTATATTCTACTCTCGTTGGTGAAATTCTTAATGGAGTGCAAATAATCTTTCAGCAAATGTTTAGCTATTAATCATCAACAGCAACATTATTATGGTGATTATACAAACATCACATTATTTCCTGAGAAAGAAATCACTGACAGTTGAAAGCATCAGATAATGGAAGGCACATACAAGATGATAAGATTAACAGGCTCATTAGAAGGAAGTTCAAAGTGGGAGCGGTCCCTACACCAGCCCAACACTTCTGTCTACTTCAGAGACACAGATCAACTAGAAATGTGAGAAGTATCTTTCCAAACTTTCCACCCCATGCCAACTTCCAAGAACCAGACATTCATCTTTATAAATTTCAAGTTTATAAATTTATCAAGAAATCAGAGAAGGTGTAACACGGACTCTGGTGTCAGTCTTCTTGAGTTTAAATCCTACCTCTGCCTCTTAGCGACTATATAACTTGTGAAAACGTCCAAAGCTTGTGCTGCTCCATTTCCCCACATATTGTACATATGAATCACAGCAACTTACCCGGTGAGGTCTTTAGGAGAGTTCAACTGACTAACTTAATAAATCTAGTGTGCAGGAAACATCTATGCAGTCACGTCTTTCATGCTTTAAATGCTGTCATTGTCATTAGTGCCATTATTATTATGTGCTGGGTAATAAAGTACAATCCATGCTCAATCTCTAGTTGGCATAAGGACAGATGTGGAGATGAGTACTAGTGTCACGGATAAGAAGGATGTAGGGAACATTGTGGAAGAGGCTATTTCCAATCAAGTTTCTAAGCAGTTTTAGGGGAAGTGTATGTGGTGAGGCTTCTGGAAACAGAAACTGTCCATAAGTAGGGCGGTGTGACAATGTATGGTACAGCAGGCAACTTTTAGTCATTAGAGATGCAAGAGAACAGAATGGGAAGGAGATGAGTCAGAGAGAGCATGGTTCCTTCAATGCCAAGGAAGAATCCAGATCAGACGCTGAACTAGAAAGGGCTCCATTACGGCTTTATGGAATCTACCTAAGGAGGCTGCAACACGCTAAGAAAGAAATATAAGAGAATCTGGAAGTGGCTTGGGTGGGGGATAGGCTCAGACTTGAAATCCACCTTTCAGTTTAATTTACTTTCCGTGAGTAAAATGTAACAAAGAAGAAGTAGTTTGAAATTATTCAATTTTCCTTTGAAAAACTGGGGGCCGGCGGCAAGTAGGGTATTTGCCTTGCGCAGCAGTTGACCTGGGTTAATCCTCGGAATCCCATATGGTCCCCTGAGCACTGCCAGGAATAATTCCTGAGTGTAGAGCCAGGAGTAACCCCTGAGCATTGCCAAAAAAAAAAAAAAAAAAAAAACCAACTAAATGTGTCTATGTTCTAACATAAAAGCATGTGTACACATACTTATGCAGAGTAATACAGTGGAGGTTGTGCTAATAATTGGCCTTGTGGTTGCAGTGAAATAATGAATTACACATTGCTACTTGAAGAAACAGTGGTGAAATTTTTGGGGAGATTAATGATACAGCAAGATTGAATTTGGGGAGAAGGTTTAGCTTTAATTAGTAGAAAGCCCAACCTCAACTGACTTAAAATTTAAAAAAAATAAAAGCCTGTAATTTAACATGACAATAATTTCAAGAGGAAGCTTTGAGTTGGTTTATTTAGTAATTCAATTTATCTTATGTACTTTGCTTCTCTCTGCCTTTACCATCTGTATGTCAGCAAATTTGCCCCATCCTCCTCTGATGGCTGCCACAGCTCCATGCATCACATCTTTATCCACCAATAAGAACAATTCTTTAAAATACATCTCTTTTCCTTGAGTCTATTTTTTCAAGATTAGATAAACCATTCTTCCCAATTAGCCTTACAATCTTCTCCTTACATGTAATGGAAAAAAACCCAGTAAGATGTTGTCACTTTTTTTTTATCATACTACCATGAGATATACAATAACAAAGATGTTCATAATTGGGTTTCAGTCATACAGTGTTTCAGCATCCATCCCTACACCCTGTAAGATGTTTTAACTTTTTTTGAGAAATAGACTGGTGATTACTCAGATTGCATTTAACTTGAACTCTATCAGATAAATGTGTGTGTGTGTCTGTGTGGGGGGTCTGTGTGTGTATCTGTGTGTGCACATGTGTGTTCTCGCTCCTACCCCACACTTCTGCTCAACATTCTAGATACCTTTTAGCATATACTTTTTTTTCCTTTTTTCTTTTCTTTTTTCTTTCTTTTTTTTAAAGAGAGGGATAAATTAACCCAGTGTTATAGGTCTGTGGTCCAGGAGACCCACACATCAAGACCACTGAACTTTCTTAGCTCCTTAACATACTGGTTTTCCTCCTGTCGATAACTGTTTTGACAACTGATATCTTGAAATGGTTATAAACAAAATGCAGAAAATACTATTAGGTCAAAGTCCAGGATAAGATTTAAGCCTTTAGGACTATGGTCAGAGCAGAAATGTATCTTGCATCAAGAAAATCTGTGGATCCAATGGCTTCGTAATGGTTCATAAGCTACAGAAGCTAGTTGATAAGGCAACATATCACAGAACATGACATCTACAATCACTTAGAGTTCCCTCAATTAATGTCCCTGAGGAGGAAAAGTTTCATTTTAAGGGAGTGGTCCTAGTTATGCCACTAACCTTGCCCTCAGGAAAGAACCAAGGGAAGAGAGAAAATTCATTTGGTAGCAGCCTATGAGACAGCAGAAATATCAAGATTGTGCACAGTATTTATTTCAGTAAGTGGTAAAATACGAATGCCTCTGTGGAGGACAGAACAGATATGTTAATATTCTTTCTTCTTGACAACCCTGCATTGAAAACAGTTATTTACAGACATCTGGAAGAATTGGACTGGCTTGAGCAACACTTTTATTTTTATAATAATAAAGGGGAAATGCTGTTTCTAGGACAATGAAATGTTACTTTCAGGGAAGTAACAGAACTCCTTTTTAGGGGCAAATAAATAACTTTTGGGAGAAAACATTCAATGGACTGTTTGAAAAACTTGGGTGACAGAGGCTAGTTTGGAGTGGAAGTAGTGGACAAAGGTTTGATTTTGTAGCTAATCATTCTGTAATGGGCTTAACAAAGACTTGTCTACTTTCTGGCCCTGCCAGTTCTGTATTGAGAGATGGCAGTTCTGAAAGCAAGAATAACAAAAGAAGAGAAGGGAAGACCTACATACAGAAGGGAAGAAGAGCTGTAAAATCATGGCAGCGAGTCAGGATCTGCGGTGTAGCGTCCGTTGGGATGGATGCCCAGGTGCCAAGGGAAATGAGTTCTTGGCTACCAGGGGGAGTAGTTGCAGCTCTCCTGGCATCCAGAGAAGATGTTGGAAAGTGGTATTAGTGTAGAGAACTATAGGATAGGACTGGGGAGAGACAAGGATGTATGAAAGACTTAAAGATTCCATTTCATTTCTTTATCATTGAGCACCCTGGAAACAACTGGATTTCTCTCCCATTATTTATGGGGCTGGAGGGGCAGCTAGTAGTGAGAGGCCAGCAGACATTGGAAGAGTAAGTTCAGGATGTGGAGTATCTGAGCCAACTTTCTTCTTTATTCTCTAAAGAACTATCTGTGCATGGAATAAAAAAAAACTAGAGAATAGTGAGGGAGACAATGACCTATATTTTACAGAATTTCACTTTGAATTGTTTCTATTTGCCCCATGTATCAACAAGACATGGGGCAGAGCTGTTCCTTGCTCTCCCTGTGCACAGCTATTCATGAGGCAGTCGGGAGGCATGGCGGGTTCTAGCCCTGGCCCACCACCTCGGCAGAGCCTCACAACAAGCCAGACCACCCCCCCTCACTCCACGGGCGCCACCATTTTTCCACATTTGGACTTCCCTCTCATCAGAACTCCACCCAGCAGACCAGCCCATCACAGCCCGGATCATCGACACCCACCCTGCAGCAGCTTTTTTCCTCAATCCGGCCCAGGTATGCTGGTCCAGAGCTCTCTCAGACATGGGGCAGAGCTGTTCCTTGCTCTCCCTGTGCACAGCCATTCATTTGGACTTCCCTCTCGTCAGAACTCCCCCCCAGCAGACCAGCCCATCACAGCCCGGCTCACGCAGCGACGGGCTCATCAATAAATGCTTTATTTGGAGGTGTTTAAAACCAAAGTACTTTTTACCTTTAAAAAAGAGTTTGCCTCCCGCTCGGCAAGCCTGGCAAGCTTCTCGTGTTGTATTTGATATGCCAAATTCTAGTAACAATTATATTAGGTCATTCCCATGACCTAATATAATGGTTTGAGGCTCTTTATGTTCCTGTAGCAAGCCGATGCCCCCTGGCTCTACTGGCATGAGACAGGACATATGGAGATATTACTGGTGCCCGCTCTAGCAAATAGATGATCAACGGGAAGATCGTGATCGTGATTGTGATCAACAAGTATCAATCTCCTTTTTCATACAGATTTTAGATTCCAAAGGAGATTTTCTGTACATATACTTATATATGCACTTGTAAGTCATTTAATGTACATGCTTATGTATACAGAGACAAACAGATATGTGCGGACATGCATGTATCTCTGGGGGCTGGTCTCCCCTGTAGTGTTTAGAAATCCAGGACACTCTAATCTCGAGGTTTTTTTTTTAAGTTTTGGGGCTACCGCCATATTGTGCTTCAGACTTACCCCTGGCTTTGTGCTCTCCTGGTAGGGATTTGGGGCACAATGGTCAGCTGCACGCAAGGCGGCACCTTAGCCCTGAACTATTTCTCTGGGTTCTCTCTTTAATATCTTGAAAACTCAGAAAGGAAATGGTTATCAGCAAGACTTTTATTCTCGGATGGTTTCCTATTCTTTATTGTTAGAAGGCAAATCATGGAAGTTTTTAGTTTTTACAATCTTATAGATATCTTAAACAAAAACTCCCAACTACTATAATTTTATTTTGTATCTTCTATTTGACTAGTAATTTCTTTTTAGAAAATGTTTAGTATTCTTCTAAGACAGGGTGTCCATGTAGCTTTTAAGCAGGTATTGTGAACTTTTTGGTTTTAAAGTGCTTATTTAATAGCAAGGAGAGTGAGAACTATTCTGCCAACATTTACACAACAACATGTTCAAAACTGAGATAATGTGTGTTCAATAAGAATTCAATGCTTCATCAAATCTGGCATCCATGTGAATATCTAGGTTATCCCAACAATCAATGTCACCTCTAACCTCTATTTGATGCCATTGTAATTGTTCATTTTCAAAATCAACAAAACTTACTTAATCAAAATACAATAACAAGTATTATTTGCCAAATGTAATGAACTGTTATTTAATCCTAAAAAGCGTTATGCAAAACAAAAAGAATAGTAAGTATATTAGATTCTTTGATTTCAGTAACAAGGACAAAGAACTCACAGTCCCCAAACTGCAAACTACAAAACTTAAGAAGCTCGCTCTACTGCCCTGATGAATGGGCTTGAATACTGGCACTTTTATTTTTCTGTTTCAATCTTAAGTTTTTGCCATAACAATGAAGCAACTTTCATGAAGTTTCACAGAAAGAGCTAACATTGCTTCAAAGCCCTTTCTTTTCCAGGAAATTACCCTGCTTACTTACAAAGTTCTGGTAGTAACTTCCATCTTAATGTTTTTTTTTTTTACATTTGAGTAATGTTTGGAAACTTTTTAAAAACATTTTTTTGGCCACATCTGGCAGTGCTCAGGGCTTACTTATGCCTCTATGTTCACTCCTAGTGGGCTTGGAGGACCATATTCAATGTCAGGGATGGAACCCAGGTCTTCCATGTGCAAGGCAAATGCTTACCTGCTCTTTGATGACTCCAGCCCAATGATTAGAGAGACCATTTTAAAAAAGAAGAAAATGGGAGCCCATGTTATTCTTAATGAGATGAGCTAAATATGTTCTATAAACATGCATTGAAATGAGAATTGCTTTAAATTTCCTTAAAAAAGTACTAGCTAACTTTTATTAAATGCTTTTTATGTGCCAAGGACTGATCCAAGCTCTCTGTGCATTAGTACAGGTGTTTATTAGTACAGGTGTCCTTAGGCTTCTAGCATGAATATAGATATTTTACTGAAACCATAGTCAATAACATCTATTTGGCAATTTGTATTTAAGTGTGGTCATGTTTCCCTGAAACTAGTTTTTTAAAAAGTTTATTATGCCACCATGAGATATACAATTACAAAGCTGTTCAAGATAGGGTTTCAGTAATACAGTGTTCCAGCAACCCATCCGCCCATCCTTCCAACAGTGCACCCTTACCAACACCACTGTCCTCAGACTGCCTTCCCCTCCCCAGCCCACTCTATGGCAGGTACTTTTCTCCCTCCCTCCCCCTCCCCCTCCTCCTCCTACCCTACTTCCCTAGCTCCCTCCTTCCCCTCCTCCTTCTCTTCTTCCTCCGTCTCCCTTACACAATGTGCCTTGCAATATGTAAATTTAGGGTTATCGTGTATATCCCTTTGCCTACATCGAATGCTCCAGTTCTAATCTGATGTTACTATTTCCGACAATTATAAGAACACTGGTGTCTTCTCTGTCTTACCTAATATTTGACCCCAAACACTTCCAGCCATTGACAAGTCCTCCTAGTCCCTGTTTTTCCTGGTCTTAGATATTAGTCTCATACTATTTTTTATATCCGGCAAATGAATGCAGTCATTCTATAGCTGTCATTTTCCTTCTGACTAATTTCACTCAGCAGGATACTCTCCATGTTTCTCCATTTATAGGAAAACTTCATAATTTTATTTCTCCTAACAGCTGCATATTATTCCATTGTGTAGCTCTACCACAGTTTCTTTATCCAGTCTTCTGTTCTCGGGCACTCAGGATGTTTCCAGATTCTGTCTATTGTGAATAGTGCTGCCTATGAATATAGACATGCAGATGGTGTTTCTGCTGTGTGTTTTTGGGATCCCAGGGGCATATTCCCAGGAGCGGTATTGCTGGGTCAAATGGGAGTTTTTGAGGACTATCCATATCATTTTTCAAAACAGCTGGACCAGTCAATTTCCACCAGCAGTGAATGAGAGAGTTCCTTTCTCCTGCAGCTGTGCAGCATTGGTAGATCTTGATCTTTTGAATGTGTGCTAGTCTCTGTGGTGTGAGATGGTATCTCATTGCTATTTTGATTTGAATCTCTCTGCTGATTAGTGATGAAGAGCAATTTTTCATATGCCTTTTGGCTATTAAAATTTCTTCTTGAGGTAGTTTCTGTTCATTTCTTCTCCACAGTTTACGATGGGGTTGGCTTTTTTTAAACTGTAAAGTTCTACCAGTGCCTAATATATCTTGGATATTAACTCATTATCAGATGGACATTGGATGAATATTCTTTCCCACTCCGTGGGCTATCTTTTGTATCTCAGTCACCATTTCTATTGGAATGCAGAAGCTTTTTAGTTTCATGTAGTCCATATGTTTATTTTTGCTTTTGCTTGCTTTGTTAGTGGTGATTCATCTTGAAGATACCTTTTGCTTTAATGTCACGGAGGATTTTGCCTATGCTTTCTTCACTATACTTTATGGATTCAAGTCTGATATTGAGATATTTAATTCATTTTGATCTGACTTTTGAAGCTGAATTTCTTAGCATTACATATCATTGATTTACAGGCAACAGGTAGTTCTCTTCCTAGTGCACCTCTAAAATAACTGACTTGTATATTTCATCATAGGGTTTCCAAGTTGGATTCAAATAAATGACAATGATATAAAAATGGGATCATTTATAAGAATAAAGTTTCACATCACTAACAAAACAACTAGAAGAAAAGATAAACATATGGAACTACATGAAACTAAAAAGCTTCTGCACCTCAAAAGAAACAGTGACTAAGATACAAAAGCAGTCCACAGAATGGGAAAGAATATTCACCCAATACCCATCTGATAAGGGGTTAATATCCAGTATATATCAGGCACTGGTAGAACTTTACAAGAGAAAACAAACAACCCCATCAAAAAAATGGGGAGAAGAAATGAACAGAAACTTCAACAAGGAAGAAATTCGAATGGCAAAAAACATATGAAAAAATGCTCATCATCACTAATCATCAGAGAGATGCAAATCAAAACAACAATGAGATACCACTTTACACCACAGAGACTGGCACATATTCAAAAGAGCAAGAACAACAAGTGCTGGCGTGGATGTGGGAAAAAAGGGGACACTCATCCATTGTTGGTGGGAATGCCGGCTGGTACAGCCTTTCTGGAAAACAATATGGACATCCCTCCAAAGACTAGAAATTGAACTCCCATTTGACCCAGCCATACCACTCCTGTGAATCTACTCTGGAAAGCCAAAAATACGCAGGGAAACACCATCCCTACTTTTATGTTCATAGCAGCATTATTCACAGTAGCCAGAATCTGGAAACAACCAGAGTGCCCGAGAATCGATGACTGGATAAAGAAGCTTTGGTACATCTACACAATGGAATACTATGCAGCTGTTAGGAAAAATGAAGTTCTGAAATTTGCCTATAAATGGATGGACATGGAGAAGATTATGTTGAGCGAAATTAGCCAGAAGGAGAGAGACAGATACAGAATGACTGCATTTATTTGCATGGCATAAATATATATGTACATATTATGATACCAATATCCAAGGTCAAGTGAAACATGACTGTATCAGGAGGTCTTGTCAAAGGTGGAAATTATCACAAACGTGTGGGAGTCAGAGGTGCTAGGTAAGACAGAAAATGGAACAGTGTGCTAACAATTGTCGAGGGTACTAATGCCAACCTAGAACTGAGCATTAAATAGAGGCAAAAGGATACACGACAACCCTTTTAATGTATGTTCTGTAATCCATAATCTGGAAGGGAAGGAAAAGAGAAAGAGAGAGAAAGGGAAAGAAATAAAGAACCTGCCATGGAGGCGGGCTGGGGAAGGGGAGGGAACCGGGGAGGTTGATGGTGGGAGATGGGCACTGGTGGAGGGATGGGTGCTGGAACACTGTATGACCAAAACCCAAATATGAACTTTTCAATTGTATATCTTTGTAATTGTATATCTCACAGTGGTATAATAAAATACTTAAAAAAAGAACAAAGTTTCAGTTGAGATTATATATCTTATGGCTTGTCTTCACTAAAACATTTAAAGTATGCATTATTAATGGTGTAAATAAAAAGGCCTAAATTATGTTTGTAATTTATTTTTCAAAAGCAAATGATTGTGTATAGAAAGAGCAGGAGAATCTAGTGGTACTCTTGCAAATGTGAAGCCCTAGGTTTGATATCCATTGCCAGCTCCCTGCCCCCTGCCCACTGCTCTTCACAGCATGGCCAGGTATGGCCCTGGTCATCCAGGAGCTCTGGCGCATGTGCCCCCAACAACTAAGAGGAATAGGTTGTAAATTTATACACAGGGCTTTGAGCGTTTCACACAGGTATTATCTACTTCTTTAAGTAAGTTACTGGCATCCTCTAAAAAAAATCTGAATGAGAATTTTTAAGGTCTATTTGAGTTATTCTGTCTCAACACTAGAGTTTCACAATCTTTTTCTTGTTTTACTACCACGTCAAGCAATGAAAAGAATCTCTAGAGGATAAGTGGTCCTTTTCTCACATATACCTTAAAGTGACTAAAGCAACACTTCTCTTGGTTGAGTATGTTTTCCAAATCAGACTACTTTCTCTCTTTTTTAAGTCTAAATTATACATTGTTAAGTAGGTTAGTATTCGAGGTTTTCTGGGGAGGGTGGGGCAAAGGATTGGGGGCCACACAAAGTGGTTCTTTGGGCCTAGTCCAGATTCTTAGAAGCTATTCATGTGGTGCTGGAGGACCAGCTGAATGCATGGCAAGTGCCTGAACCCCTGTACATTGTCTCTGACATGGTACATTTGTTTTTTGTGTTTGATTACTGTGCCACACCTGGCAGTTCTCAATGCTTGTTTCTGGCTCTGCACTCAGTAATCACTCATACTGCTGCTCAGGGCACCATATAGAGAGCTGGGAATAAAACCAAGATTGGCTGCATGCAGGACAAGTGCCCTTCCTGATGTATTATCTCCTGGGTCCCTAGTGTGCTGTTGTTTTTCAATAAATATTTTGGATATAGTTCCAAAGAGGTCAGTTGTAATGTAAGAGAAATGGGAGAGAATATGAAGGATTCAGAAATTGGTGAGTGGTGGATTTTAGCAGAGTTTCTGCTAAAGGTTGATGTCAGCAATACTGGAAAGAGAACCCCCACTGAAAGCCTCTAACTTGTGAAAATTTGTTCTTTATGGAGTAGCCACTGGAAATTATTGGAAATTATTAGACATTTTGGAGTCAAGGACTGACATGAAAAGAAGTATACTTGAGGGAGATAGACATGCCAACTGTGGTTATGGGGGAGATGGTGGAAGGGATCGCAAGAAGAATGGGGATTGAATATTAGAAAAGTAACTGATGCCTTAAATCTGCACTGCAGCTGACAGTTTGCAATGTATCTCACCCACAGAATCTCATTTGTCCTATAGTAATCTTATGATATGGTAGGAATAACATTCCCTTTTAGAGATAGGATCATGTGTCGATCCAATTGTGTTCAGATCCTCCAAGTCATGCTTAGGTTTTTGTCTCTAGGCTATTTTTAATGTCTCAGGATATTTCTAATCATTTATAGGTAGACTTTTCAATTGTGAACATTCAAACTGTCCTGTGCCTCAGTGATTCTGGGAGATTTAATAAAGGCATTTCATTTAGGCTTGGATCTCATGCCGCGTCTCTTCTTGGTAAAGCTGCTTTTCACATATATTACATATATATAGCACATCCACATCAAGTTTCTCTTGTTGAAGGGGCAAACAAATTAAATGTAAAACAAAGAATGATGTTATATCCGATACCAATTCATGATGGGGCTTTATAGAGAATAAGGAGTGACCTCTCATGGTTTAGGTCTGGGTATTTAGAATAAAAAGAAGTGCTGTAACCTAATGGGTAAAGCAGTAGGACTGATTTTGAAGGATAAGTAAGGATTTACATGAAGATTAAAAAATTTTAAGCATCTAGCTGAATTTAAGAACAAAATTTCTACTCTTAACAAGTTAGAATTTTTACAAAAGAACCTAGCAATTCATGCTTAGTTGAGCTGAAATGACTTATTGAACTCAGTCAATGAGTACTTCAAGAGGAGGAGATATTGTGAATTAAAGCAGTCAGATAACTTGTTATGAGAAACTAGGAATTGAGCTCCCATTTGATCCAGCCATATCACTCCTGGGAATTTACCCTGGGAGGCCAAAAACACACAGCAGAAACACCATCTACACTTCTATGTTCATAGTAGCACTATTCACAATAGCCAGAATCTGGAAACAACCTGAGTGCTTGAGAACAGACGACTGGATGAAGAAACTGTGGTGCATCTACACAATCGCTGGAATACTAAGCAGCTGTTAGGAAAAACAAAAGTATGAAGTTTTCCTATAAATGGATGGGCATGAAAGGATCATGCTGAGTGAAATTAGCCAGAAGGAAAAGGACAGAATGACTGCATTTATTTGTGGGCTATAAAAAAAAAGTTAGGTAAACAGTGAAAGGAACAGAAGGAACAGTGTATCAATAATTGTTGGTAATGATAATACCAGACTAGAACTGAGAATTTAATGTACGCAAAGGATATACATAATAACCTATAAATGTACGTATTTCAAGCCACAATATGTAAGAGAAGGAATACAGAGAGAGAAAGAAAGAGGGTGAGAAAGAGAGAGAAAGAGAGAGAGAGAGAGGGAGAGAGAGAGAGGAGGCCAAGTGCCTGCTATAGAGGTAGACTGGGGGAGGGGAGAGAGAATCCAGGGATTTCCATTGGTGTTGGGAAATGGGCGCTGGTGGAGGTATGGCTGCTGGAACACTACATGACTGAAGCCCAAACATGAACATCTTTGTCATTATAAAAAATTAAAAAATAAATGAATAAGTGAAACAATCACATTAAAAAAAACCTTGTCATGAGAAAATTGGAATTGAGGTAGGCCTCACATCCTATTTGGATGGTTGATAGATACTTGTGGCAGTAGAGAGCTGGACAATTTTATCTAACTTTCCAACTCTGGATGACATTCATTTGGTAAAAGATAGTAGTTTAAAGTTATAAAGGGTCGAGATGAACCCACTTTCCATCATTGGCCCAGAAAAATGCAGAGGGAATTGTCCAAAGCCTAGAGAGCAATTCAGACAAATCAGTTGATAAGAGCTGTGAGGTGTAAGATGGGTGATATCGATGAAGCAACAAAATCAACATTCAGGGAGCTGACTGCATGTCCATCATCACATCACGTGACGAGGACAAAGCAGACAAGAGATAAGTGTTCAACTGCATGAATAGTTCCACAATATCACTAGAGAAAGAGCCAGGAATCGGTCACATACAGGAAGAGGAAACAGAAAAAGCAAGAACAGATGCCACAAGAAGAGATACAATAAAAACTAAGCCCAAACAAGTCAAGCTGAATTTCTGTCTCCCAGGGCACAAATGCAAAATGGCTTCATTTGCAAGGCGAGACATGGTTGGGAATTTGTTGGCATTTCACAGGCCCTCTTGTTCTTAGGATGCCATTTTTAAAGGTTCAGGATAAAAACAGCAAAAATGCAACAAGATCCAGAAAACACAATTTACTTTGACTCCTGAAAGTACACCAGCCTATAAAACTGCTTCACAAAACCCCTAAACAATCCTCTTTTTCACTGTAGTAATGATCGTAAAAGTTTTCGAATGAATTTTTATCACCTTTCTTTTTTTATCATTTATGAACATATGTGTTTTTATGATATTCTCAACATGCTTGTGTCACAAGATTATAATTTAATTTCCTGCAATTACTGCACAATATGCATGGCAAAAAATGATATAAAAATGACAGAAAATAATGAACAGTTACTCTATTTGTACTGTTACCTTTTGGAAATAAAATTTAAGTATAACCCAGCCGAATTTTTTGATTGGTTAGCCCAATTCATGTTGTTTAGAGGCATTGGTAATAATCGTTAGCAATACTCAAATATTTGATAGTAACAGGATTTACTTTATTGAGAAATTATCATCCTGCATACCCAGAGATTTTAGAGAGGCTGTAACTTCCAACCACTTGGAAAATGTGGAATGGGATGGGGGTGGGGCGCAGAGCGATAGCCCAGTGGGTAGGGTGTTTGCCTTGCACGAGGCCTCTGCCGGCCTGGGTTCGATCCCGGCATCCCGTATGGTCCCCCGACGAGCACCGCCAGGAGTAATTCCTGAGTGCAGAGCCAGGAGTAGCCCCCTGAGCATTGCCGGGTGTGACCCAAAAAGGAAAAAAAAATGTGGAATCGGGTGTTACATGGTGGTTTGTAAAGAAAGCTTTGCATTCTTTCAAACTGAAGTAGAATGTACTTCAGCTAGAGTTTTCACTATGCATCTCATTTCCTGCAGGTAACAATAAGGCACTTGTAGATAAAAGGTTATGATGGTTATTCTATCTCCATGGAGACATTGAGGAACTCTCCAGCAAAGTCAAGCAGACTTGATTTTAAACCTTTCTCCACCACTCAACAACTGTGGCATTGGAACAAGCTTTTTAGCCACTCTTGGTCTCCACTTCCCCTTCACTAAAATTTAGGACTTTGGAAAAGATTGTTAGATAAGCTACGCATTGCATGCAACACAGCTATACAATATAAGCACTTCATACAATAGCACTTCATGCAATTGGCTGTTGCGATATTGATAATGACGCCACCCTTGACAATAGAGATGTGTCCGGTACTTTTACTAATATATAAGGTAATAACTGTAGTAAGTGGTGGTAGATGCTGGAGTATAGAAATTTCCGGTACATGAGCCGTTCTCCCACCTGTGTTTATTTGCTTAGTTCCAATTCAAGCCGCAAAAAAAGGGACAAAATATGTTTTGTCTTGCTAGGTGTAATTTTCATGAAATGTCATCCCAAAATTGGCTTGCTGATCTCAAATGTTCATGAGTGGGAGAAATTCTCTAGTTAAAAAGAGAAGGAAAATGGATTGAGATAATAAAGAAGAAAGGGAATAAGGAGAGAGAAAGAGAGAGAGAGAAAACGAAACAGACAGAAAATCCCAAAAGATGACTGACTTAAAAAAATCATTCAGAAAAAAGTTTTAAAGAATTAAAAAATAATTAACCAAATCTTCTTCTAAGTAAGGTATAGTAACTATATATTTTGCTGGAATTTGATGAGCTATAAGTTCTACATGTGGATCCATACTTTTTTGATTTTTCTCTATTAAAGTCTAAAAAAAACCTTTTGATGATGGGAAAAATATTTCAAAACTATTTGCTTTTCTGACCAAACTCACTGGCAATAAAATACCCAGCCACAAAGAGAAAACAATGATGACATAGAATACAGAAAATTAAGACAATATTAATATGGGAGATTGAGAAGACTAAAGCAACAATGACATAGAATATTGAAGATTAAGAACTCATGTTGCCATCCCTTTATTTTCCCATTTTATTCTGCATTTTAATTAATTGCTCTAGCTTCATCTAGCCTTTCAGCCTCTGAATGGATGACTCAGAGAGAATGCACTTGACAAGAACAGGTAAAGATACATGAGAAAGGTTCTAAGGAGAACAGAGATGGAACAGCAAGAGCACTTGGCATGGGATTAAGCTAGAATGGCAAATTCTCACACCAACTCTGTGCTAGCTAGTTGGAGTTCCATATTGACGACCAGTAGCATTTCATTTTCTATCCAGTATCTAGGGGAATGAGTGTCAAGAATCATTTTTGGGTGTCTACCTTGGCACAGTAATGAGCCACGTGTTGACATCATCCTTGGTACAGAAGCAAATATCTAATTTGAGGGTGAAGGTAGCAAGGATACAGAAGCGCAAATAAAGGCAGAGAGTAGAGTCATAGAATCGGATTCTACAGGGTGTTCATGCCTGTTGAAGGGCACTGGGGAGTATCATGTCACCTTTCTGCCATAGACACAGTGGAACACAAGCCTGATGACTTTCAACATTGTAATAGACGAGTGATTCAAACCGCCACACTCAGTCACTGCCTTTGCCCAACTTTCCCTTTTCTTGAACTGAAGTAAAGTCATTTGATGTCAAATGTTTTAAAATTCATTTGACATGAAAGCTCAGGTCACTTTATTTTGTGGGAATGTTGGTGTCATGTTTATCATCGACTTAATTTTCACAGTTTTTATATCATAAACCTCACACTTGTTATTGAAATACTTCTGTGAAAAAAATTCATAAAGTTCTTAAAGTTTTTGTTTGTGATTGAACATGGCTATGTCTTGCTTGCCATGGATATATTTTAAAATGTGAGTAACAAGCCAGTGGCATGGAAATTGCAGTTCTCCTCCGAAAACCATCTTGAAATCACATTTTGCCCAGACCCATTTCACATAAACAGACGTCTCTCATCACCAGAATTTCCACTGCATTTAACAACATTGAAAAAATCCACTAGTATCTGCTTTAGTCCAAGGTCTGTCCATGGGCAAGTGCCCCAAGCTAGTTCCCCTCAATGAATTAAGGAGCCATGTATGGGAAACATGTACAGTTCTGTTGTAATGTGCATGTAAACATTCACGAGTTGATTTATTATGACCCTGTTTTCTTTTGAATTAATACCAAATGTAAAAGAAAATGCTTTAAAATTAAATGTTTCATAACAGTCACTCATTAGAAACAGAACTGGCAGATGTGGACAGAGTCTTATAAGGTTGGTCCAAAATGGACCAAAGCATGGCAGTGACCTCTTTGGAGGAGGAGAGGTACAGACTCAAAGAATTCTTTCCTTAGGTTGCATTAATGCAAGTAGATTATTCTTATGCTACTTGTGATATGTATGGAGTCTGTAGGTATTAGAAGGCAATGACAACTTAGGGTAGAAATATCCAGATAAAGGCAGATATAAGAGAAAGCAGTTTGGAAGAGGTGTTTTTATGAGAAACAAAGGAAATGAATATGATTTTCTAAAGAATCTAAGTTTCCTTCATGTAGTTACTGGAATAGAGGCACAATGAACTCTCTGGATCCCAAGAGCAGAACAAAAAAAAATGCTGTTCAGATATTAGAAAATCAAATTTTTCAGGAATATAAAATAGGTGGATTCTTAAGACCTGAGCCTAGGCTTTCCTGTGACCCAACCACTCCATAAAGGGGCTTCCTGGAGGGAATATGAATGTTGGTAGATATTCAAGTTCTCTGATTTCTGCCTCTCACTCTTTGGTCTGTTACTTGTTTCCTCTCAGTCATCAGAATAGAGAAATAGATACATAGCCCTATGCATATGCACATGTACGTACATATATATCATAACAACCAATAAAGGAATTCGTTGGAAATTGTGTCTATCATAAACTTTTGTAGATAAAATCCTATTAAAAATGCATGTAAGAAACCCTTATTTAGAGGACAGAGTCTGATGTTAAAAATCCTTTTGCAGTACAAATAATTACTTCCACCACGCAGCATTTTTATTTCCCTGAATTGGTATTTCTTTCTCAGAGAACATCTGTATGTCCCAGCAGTACAGGATGCCCTCAACTCATTAAGCAGAAGAAATTCTGATCCTCTTGCTGCTGTGTATAAAACATTGAGGTTCCACCCTACTCCTCCTTTCATTGAATAAACACTTCATTAGAATGTTTCACACTGGGAATATTAACACCAAATTAATGAAATTCGGTGCTATCAGGGAGAGGCAACATTAGCTTCGTGAGTCCTGTGTGGGAGTTACAGTCCTCTTTATTAGACTTTTTGCCCAAGCTTCACACTAACTAGTGACGAGATCTGCTTGTCCCCTGACATCCATTTCCTTGTCTCCAGGTGCTGGAAACACACACACACACACAACTTGAGAACTGCAACCCCCACGCTTAGCTTGAGAACTGCACCCAGTCTATACAACCACATAAGAACTATGCCATATTCAAGGAGGCTTCTCTGGAGCCTCTATCCTTTCTGGGTAGGCCAAGTCAGAAATATCTGAAGACGAAATAATTTTTAATTCAATGTCGGGCAGCACCACAACTGTCAAAGTAGTTAATACCCACACAATTTTTGTCAAGTATTTTTATCCTCCTTAGCACAACTGAACCTATTTTAATTGCCAAAGGGGAGATTGCAGGCTATTTATTATTTTTATTTTTTATTAGTTTCTGTGAAATGACAAGTCATTCATTACTGAGTTTCAGGCATACATTGTTTTAACACCAGTCTCTTTACCAATGTTCACCACTTTCTGCCACCTCCCCCTCTGCCTCTCACTCACCAGTCTGCCTCTACAAGGGCACTTGTAAAAATTCTATAAGTGTTTGCTTGTGATTTCAGCACTGTCACCAGTTGAATTTCATACAAAACTTTGTACCATCTTTTAGCACACTCTCCTCCTCCCATTTGGTCTTCCCTCCACTTTTGCTTTTTTTCATCTAAAAAAGCAAAAATTTAAAGCAACTAAAGCAATCACTTCACTTGTATCACTTGTTTTCCCGTTGTTCATCGATTTGCTTCGAGTGGGAACCAGTAACATCTCCATTCATTAGGAATGAGGTCCATTATTGTTACTGTTTTTGACATATTGAATACACCACGGGTAGCTTGCCAGGCTCTGCCATGGCTCTGGGTTCAATACAATCTAAGAAATGACACTATCACCAGCAAAAAGGTAACTTTCACTTAGCAATGAGTGAGAATAATTTGGAGGGGTGGGTCACACCTGCTGTGCTCAGGCTTACTCCTGTCTCTGTGCTCAGAGATCTTTCTTGGCAGTGGTCAGGAATTGCGCCGGGTTGGCCATATGCAAGACAAGTACCATACCCAGTGTGGTACTGTCAGGAAGGCAAATCTACAAGTTTAGAATTGTTTAGAATCACATTTCGCATGTTTTCAGCACCACTTGGTTTTTTTTCCCCCTCTTTTACTTTCTGTTAAAATGTTTGCATGATCTTGACGTTATAGCCTTGGAGAAGATTCTAATGTGCAACACGTAACTGTATTTCCACAAATATGAACATTTATCTAAACAGGTCACTGCTCAATTGATTTTTGGAAGGTCTACAAACATCAGTGCATCCTGAATGTATAACTATATTCTCCAATACATTTTTACGTATTTTAGCAATGCAATATATTGAACTCTCTTCTATTGTTGCTTTAGAACTCCCTTCTTTGAGGGATGGAGAGATAGTACAGTGTGTAGGATGCTTGTTTTGCATGGAGCCGCCCCAGGTAAGACTCCTTAAGCCCTGCCAGGAGTGATCTGAGAATGCAGAGCTAGGAGAGAGCCCTGAGCACTGCTGGGTGTGGTCCAAAATCTAACTGAAAAAAAAAAGAATTTAGAATCTTCTTTTCTCAGTGCTATTATCTTTTCATATCTTTTTCTCTCAAAATGATTAAAATAACAATAGTAATTAGAAGGGGGAAAATGTGGCTGTTACATTTGTTAAGAGGCCTCAGTTAATTAGTTCCTCTTTGGGTCTTAGTTATTTTGTTTTTCTTACTTTTAATTGCAGCGCATCATTTTGGAGACCTGAGTAACTCCAGGTGGTACTTAGGGGACTCAAGGTCATACCCCCACAGTGCTGGGATCTGGGACAGGTGGCTTCAAGTATGGAAACAAGGACATGGCACCCGCAAGGCATGTGCTCTACTGCCTAAGCCGCGTTCCCGGCTCTCAGTCCTATATTTGTACTTAAGGAAGTTGGATGAGACTATTGGCAAACTGAGGGCAAATCTGCTACTGCTTGCTTCCATTTTGTTAAAAAAAATGGTTTTTACATTTCTGATTTATTGATAAAAGATAAAAAGAAGAGTATATTGTGACACGAAGACTAAGAAATTCAAATTTCAGTGCCATGGAGTGGCTGCTTTGGCACTATAATAGCAAGAGTTGAATACTTATAAGAGATCAAGGACTCAGGAAACCAGAAGTAGTTGGGATCTGCAGGGGGAAGCTGGCGTGCCTGCGCAGTTACTAAGGTTCTCACCAATGAAGCCATTCATGTTTTTCTCGCTAACTTTACCTTAACTCCTTTCCTCCCCTGCTCTTTAGACTTCAAGGATGATGCAAAGAGAATCTTAATAAGCGAAGCAGTATCAGGTGATGTCCAGACAGAGCGGGATGGACGCAAGCCTCTTTTAGTGCTGTCTCCAGCTTTCTCTTTCTCAACCTTTATTCTTCCCCTCTGATTACTCTTGCTCGGGGATCACCAGTGTCACTGCTAGCAAGCCTCCCCTTCCGGACTGTAACAATAATAGACCCTTAGAGGTCTATAAAGATCTCTAACAAAAGAAGAAATAATACTTCCTGTTACAAATATCACAAGCAAAGGGAGCTGGAGAGATAGCACAGCAGGTAGGGCATTTGCCTTGCACGCGCCCACCGGGTTCGATCCCCAGCAACCCATATGGTCCCCCGAGCACTGCCAGGAGTGGTTCCTGAGCAAAGAGCCAGGAATAATCTCTGAGCATAGCCGGGGTGTGACCCCCAAAAAAAATCACAAACAAAACTTCCAATAGAACGATAGTATAATTCAAGCCCTATTCTGATTTCTGATTTGAGGCCATCATCCTTGTTTTACTACCAATGGTCCTTTCCATCAGGCCAATGATTGTGGACATTTATAGGCATTCCTTTTAAGTGGAAACAACTTATTTGGTATGGAAGACTGAAATTCAGATTTTTATGACCAGTCAGGCAACCTGCCTCTCTTTCATCACTCATCCACTGTTGCTATTTCTCTGGTTAGGCACCTAAAAGACATTCTCTAGTCATATACAGTCAAATATAAAATATATTTCCTTGGAATCTTTCATTTTCTATTACACATACATGCTCTCTCTATATACATATATGGTTATGGTTACATATGCTTATGTGTACATACAATGCATATATGTAAAATTATATCTATTCATTGTATGCATGTATGCATATATGTAAAATTATATATATGCATATATATACATATATGTAAAATTCTCACTTTATAGGTCTTGCCCCTATAAATAAGAATACTCAAAGGTTGTCGGTAAATTAAGTAACAACTCATACTAAGGCTGTTAAATATTTGCTTCTGGTGGCAGCTTTGGAGTTCATCTTTGTCATCCTGAAGAGGAAATCACTCGCTAATATATCAGGGTCATGAGTTTAAATATCAGTGAAATGAACGTTTAGACCTTGGTTAGAAATGAGTTTTTTAAAAAGCAAAAAGAGAGCATGTGTGTTCTCCTAAAGGCCAGTAAGAGTAAACTTGTAATAAGAATCCTGTAAGTCATTGACAAATGCAGCAAGTGTTTACTTGTGCCTTCTGGGTTCAGCATTTAGGCCACATATTATGAAGTGTAGGAAACTATAAACAATGTGCCTCCTCCCTTCCTGGAGGGCAGGGGAGCTAAGACAAAGAAGAAAACCAAAACCGCAGCTGGCAGGGGCCAAGAGAATCATGCCTGAGAGTGCGCAGATGCCTATTATTCAGGTGGAGCATTTTTAGCTCCTGGGGAAGGTAGCCCAGCACGTGTACTTTGAAGGCTTGGGAAGATTTTGCTGGGAAAATAAAAGAGACATTTTTTTCCCTGCATAGAGATACTAAACATAAATAGAGGCCAATTAAAATAGGTTCCTGGAAACTCCCCTCACAGATAGTTTTTCCTGGCTTTATGACTGAAAAAAAAAAGAATAAGAATAAAGTAGTTTTGAAGTCAGGATTTTTCTACATTGCTATTTCTCACTTCATATCTTTCAAATGCCCTTTGAAGGCACGGCTCTGAAGCTTTTACAAATGAGGCTGAAGGCATTTGTACTTAATTTATCCAGAGCTGATAGGTCCTTGTGCTGCACACATGGTCCGCATACTCTCGATTGCTAAGAACTTTCTGATGATTATTTTTATTGGTCTTATGATGGTGATAAAAAAAAGACAGCGTGTTGTATTGCAAAGATTTTTTTTAACATTATTTATACTTAGGGTATCTGGTTGCATGTTCCTAAATAATAAAAATAAGTGGGTTAGTATAAATTTGTGGCATAAGACAGGAGTGAAAGAAGGGCTTTTGTCTGTCATCGTGAAGAGCGCTAAGGCAGGAGGATTAAGGAAAAGGACTGAAAATCAGACTCTTGTTAGTGCCTCTTAATGGACTAACAACTTAGATCTAATTGATCACAGCTTTAATTGTCCATAATCTTTATATACTGGGGTAGCCTTCTGGGATATTACTAATCAAATTAAAACGAATTCAAGCCAATCTCCAATTACAGAATGTTTTGTCTCTCTTCAGGCTTGGGGAGGCAGGGGCAATGTTGTGTTGTTGACAGACTGAGCCCCTGCGCCTGTACGGTTTCAAACGGCTTTCAGTAACTAATTCTCAGGCATTTGTGCGGCACTGTGGTCTCACGCAGCAGTTGTTATTTTTTTTTTAAAATATTTGAAAATGGTTTCTTAAAATTCAAAGTCATTATCTTAGAGAAACAGTTTCTAAGCTCCGGACTGGTTTCTGATCAACAGTTTTTTTTTAGTCAATGAAGAGTAAAATAAAACATTTCTAACCGATATGTTTCTGCCAATCCTTTGTAGTTTGGTAGAATTTCTGGACACCATAAATGTACAGATATATACCATCTACCTCAGAGGATAAAGGCTTGACAAAATGAGGTACTATAGCATCTAGTATGCTATTATGCTATTATTGCTAGTACTGTGCTGATTCATGATCACAATTTGAAGAACTAGAGAAAAACTCTGGTAGAGTCTTCTAAAGGAGCATGGAAGGTTTCCTTCCTAATCATTAACATTATACACTAGCTGCTCGATTTACTCACATCATCATTAAATAATTATCAATGCAGCTTTGTCCTGATACATCAAGCCCTAGACCACCAGAACATTCTTTACTACATAGGACTTCAAATTCTCAATTATCTAGTGAGAATTTCAACCACCATTATTTTGTTAAGTAACAAAAATGCATGAGTATTTTTTCCCCTTCGTGCAAGCTGTTTTATGATAGACTCAAAAGCAAGAAAGAGAACTTTAGACGGAACTGGTATAGTAATAGCAAACGTGTTGACTAAAAACAGAAAAATGTAAGAGGAAGGTCGAAGCGTGAAAAAATTATTTCAAGGCCAAGCTATTTTATGATTAATCCACAGCATGCAGAAATCTATCTTTAATAGATATTATTTTAAACAAGGCCAAAATACAAGTATAAAGGTACATACAGAGTTTCCTTTCTGTGATGTATCATTAAGGCAAGGAAGCCAAAAATAGACGGGCCCTTAAAGGATCATCAGCCATCTTTCCTGAGAAATCCAGGATTAGAGATCTGAGTTGGAGTCATTTTTTGACTCAAATTCACTGGAGAACCTTATAAAATGAGACTTCCTCATTCACAGAAAGGATTTTAAAATCCCATAAACAAAAGTGTCCCAAGGCTTCTAGGAAATCAAATAGCTCTTACCAAACATTTGATGAATTAAGTACAAATGATTTAAAAACATGTGGATTAAATTTCCTTTAAAGTGCACATGGTTTAAAAAGTTAAAAGGGAAAAATTTGCTTTGTGAAAGTCATTTTGGGTTTTGTTAAGCCCTATAAAAGGAGGCAGATCTGAGCTTCTTCCCATGAATGTATCAATGTATTAGGCCTCCCAGAAATAATCATGTATTGTGCAAATTCTACAATACTCCTCAGGGTGTAACAGAATAAACTTTGGTATTATGTGTAAGACAAGACTTAAGGGATATCAAAGCTGACCACAGGAATATTTGGTTTTCTATTATGGACATTGACATGGCAATAAACACAATTTTGAGGCATGTTCTAGATGAGCATCAAAATGATACATTCACTTCTGTAATTATATAAAGAAGTGATTTCTGATGATGCAAAGAGTAGTTGTTACAATAATGATAATAATAATGCAAACTTTGTAATAAAAATACTGGTTTAGGTTCTGATCTCTACAACAATGATTTGTATAATTTTCAGGGGAAATAACTGTCCATCTCTGAATCATAGTTCAATAATATATATCTGATGAAATTATGAAATTTACCTGCAAATGGATGGACATGGAGACTATCATGCTGAGTGAAATTAGTCAGAAGGAAAAGGACAAATATAAAATGACTGCATTCATTAATAGGATATAAATAGATACCAGTGTTTTACTAAATGTGGGAAATGGTAATGGCAGATTAAAACTCACCATTGAATATACACAAAGAGACTTAAGTGATAAACTCTAAATATCTGCAGGGCTAGCCACAATGTGTAAAAGAAGAGGGAGAGAGATGCAGAGAGAGAGAGAAACAGAGAGAGAAAGAGAGGATACTGGGGTACCTGCTATTGAGGCAGCCTGGGGGTGGCTGGGAGGGGGTGGGGTACATTGGTGGTGGAAATGGGGCACTGGTGGAGGGATGGGTGCTGGTATACTGTACTAGAAAGAACCAATTATGAACACCTGTGTAATTGTATGTCTCACGGTGGTATAATAAAAAAATAATAATATATATCTGAAAAAACTCTTGCAAGAATATCAGAGTATACAAAGGCATTAGAAAAACTGCTAAGATTTGTATAATATATTTTTTCTCTTAAATATCAATGATGCATAAAATAATATAAATAGCTACTCGATTTCTTCCTCCTCAGAAATACTAGAGCAAACTTAAAACCAAAGATGGGTAGACCTTTTTTCCAAACCATTAGAGTCAGAGGTTGACATAATGAATGTGTTGAATGAAATCACTGTTTCCCTTTGAGTTCTTCTGTATTATTCCTTCTAAAAAACATTTTCAAAAATGTATTCCTTAAATTAGTATTTACCCTAAATGATACAACAACAAAGCTAACAAAATTCTCTACACATTCTTGGAGAGTCAAGAGGGTCTGTAGCCACCTTGATGTCACTAAAAAAAAAACCCAAGTAATTGAATCATGGAATTATTTCTTAGTTTGAGAATGATAAGACTATGAAAACACTTCAGTACATTCTTTCAGGAAAGTAAGATCTTTGTAATGTTGAGATTGACTTTTATATGTAGCTTCTTTCTTTATTTTCCTCAAAATAATTTTTTTTCAACTTCTAAGAAATAATATATTAGAGAAATTTAGTTTCCTAGACTTGGATTTAATGTGAAAACTGGTGGGCCATGGGGGCACTACCCATAGTTTCAGATTTATTTTGGCTCTGTATGTCACAAGTATTTGAGACCATCTAGAAACTGGTTTTCTTTTCACTTCCTTTCTCCTTTTTTTCACATTTGATCTATACTTTTGACATTTTTAAGTACAGTTTTCTCCAACTTTGTATCTCTTCTTGGATGCAATCAGATCAGAACAGTCTATACTATTTCAATGTGGAGGAACTGTATGTAAGCTAAGACTTGCTACTTTGCTTCTGATGATACTGGAACTTTAGAGACCTTTCTGAAGTAAACTTAGGAAATGGGTTTTCATATTGGAATCTATTCCGTAATTTGCAATCACTTTACCAATTCTATTCAAATATTGTATTTTAAATGAAACATCAGGTACACCCGCAAAGCAGAAACCAGCTTTCCCGTTGTGCGGCCACGCGCCGCGATTTACCTCCAAATTCAACCCACCCTCTGAGAGAGTCCCACAAATTAATGAGAATATAGCGCCCGCATGGCAGAGCCTGGCAAGCTGTCCAATGCGTGTTCGATATGCCAAATCCAGTAACAGAAATGTTTATTTTCCTGACCCCAAAAGAGCCCTTAATACGGCAGCAGTAAGAAAGGCAAACAAGCAGTGCCAGATAAAATTTCACGGCCATCCTAGGCTGCCAAAACGAAGAAGGACTAAAATGACTGTCTGTACTTTCAATGCACGTACACTGGCATCAGAAGCATATATTGAGGATCTGATGCTGCAAGCAAAAAGATCAAGTACGACATCATTGGTCTGACTGAGACGAGGAGGCGTCAGTTGCATCATGCTGTATTTGACAACGGAGAAGAATTGTTCCTTGGAACATGCGCACGAAAGAGGCATTGGTGGCATTGGTGTCCTTGTCAACACGAACATGGCCGTAAACATTGATTCATTTGAATGCCTTACAAACCGAATAGGACGATTACAATTGAAGAGATGTGGCCCACTGCCAGCAATTTCTATCTTCATTGTCTACGCACCAACATCCACATACAAAGAAGATGAAATTGAGAAATTCTACATGGAATTGGAGGAGTTCTATAAAAAAGATCACACCTTCTACAAGATCATAGTCGGTGATTTTAATGCCAAGATAGGACCAAGAAGATCGGCTGAAGAACTCCACATCGGGACCCATGGCCTAGAATGGAACGAACAGGGTGAGAGACTATCTGAGTTCATCATGTCCACCAAGACCATTCATGGGAACTCACAGTTCCAGAAAGCTGAAGCGAAACGTTGGACATGGGAAATCTCCTGGCAGACAGTTCCACAATGAAATTGACCACATCATCTTCAATCGACGGTTTTGTCTGACCGATGTTGCTGTCGTCCCCAAATTCCAAACAGGATCAGACCACCGTCTCCTTCGTGCAAAATTCTACTTCCCGCAACGGGGAGAAAAGGCTGCAAAGTTTAAGAAGAGAACTCCCAGAACGACCACCAACTGGGAACTCTTTGGCACCATTGCAGCAACATGGGAAGATACCATCATTGACGACATCGATGAAGAATACAAATGACTCGTTCAGCACCTTCATAATTGTGCGAAGAATGCTGAGAGAGAGAGAAAGACACAAAAGGACGCCTGTCTTCAGAAACTCTTGAGCTCATTCGCCAACGTGGCAAGGCGCGAGCCTCAGGAGACCAAATGCTAACATCCAAGCTTGCTAAACGGTGCAGAGAAGCGATAAAAGAAGACCTCAAAGACAGAAGAGCAGAAATACTGGAAGATGCAGCAGAAGCCGGGAAAAGCATTCGCACTGCCCGCCTGTCCTTCGCCAACTATAAGACCAAGATGGCTGCCCTCCGACGCCCTGATGGATCTATCACATCTTCCAGAAAGGAAATGGAGAAGATTATCCATGACTTCTACTCAAATCTCTTTGATAGCCACATCCACCTGCCCACATACCAAATTCCACAGGATGGATATGTCATTCCCAACGTTCTCCCTTCTGAAATCCGACATGCCATCTCGTCAGTAAAGAAGGGAACAGCACCAGGCCCAGACAAAGTCAGACCCGAACACCTGAAGAATCTGCCGTCGGTACTCATCAATACACTAGCTCGGCTCTTCACACGCTACCTGTCCGAATGCAAGGTGCCCTCCCAATGGAAAACCAGCAGGACAGTTCTACTGTTCAAGAAGGGAGACATTCACGACATCGGCAACTATCGCCCCATCTGCCTGTTGTCTGTCATCTACAAGCTGTTTACACGAGTCATCCTGAACAGGATTAGCAGAACACTAGATGAAGGACAACCATGCGAGCAAGCAGGCTTCCGGAAAGGATTCAGCACAATCGACCATATCCACACGGTAACCAAGCTCATTGAGGTTTGTAGGGAGTACAAGATGCCGCTCTGTCTCACGTTCATTGATTTACAGAAAGCCTTTGATTCTGTGGAGACTGAAGCAGTCATCGAAGCCCTAGCCAAACAGGGTGTTCAAACCCAATACATCAAGATCCTTCGTGAGCTGTATTATGGATTCACCACCAGGATCTCACCATTCTACAAAGAAGTGATCATTAATGTGAAAAGAGGGGTTCGACAGGGTGATACCATTTCACCAAAACTCTTCAGCGCCACCCTCGAGAACATCATGCAACAATTAGAATGGGAAGGAATGGGAGTGAAGATAGATGGTCGGCAACTACACCACCTCCGCTTCGCTGATGACATTGTTCTAATAACACCAAACATTAGCCAAGCGGCACAAATGCTGGCTGACTTTTGACCGAGAATGTGGAAAGATAGGTCTACAGCTGAATCTAAAGAAAACTATGTTCATGAAGAATGAACTAGTTCCAGAGGCCCCTTTCACTCTCAATGGAACAAACATCTCTGAATGCAGCAGTTATGTGTACCTAGGTCGAGAAGTCAACATGATGAACGACCTAAAACCTGAGCTGCGCAGGAGGAAGAGAGCAGCATGGAATGCCTTCAAAGGCATCGAAGAAATAGCTAAGAGGACAAAGAACCTCCGGCTCCAAGCACATCTCTTTGATTCCACCGTTCTCCCTGCATTAACATACGCCTCAGAGACCTGGGCCCTACGAAAGCAGGATGAGAATGCTATTCGGGTCTCCCAGAGAGGAATCGAAAGAGCTATGCTTGGAATATCACGCCTCACTCAAGTGAGAGAAGGAATCCGGAGTTCTGACCTCCATCGCTATTCCAGAATCAGGGATGCTGTCTCGTTTGCCAAGGCATCGAAAATCAGATGGGCTGGACATGTAATGCGATTTGGAGACAACCGCTGGACTAGAGCCATTACTGACTGGATCCCACGGGATGTCAAAAGATCACGTGGCCGCCCACCTACAAGATTGTCAGACTTCCTTGTAAAGACCCTGAAGGAACGTTTTGAGGCTCTTCATATTCCTGAGTCAACCAGATGCCATTGGGCTACATTGGCACGTGATAGGGTCCAATGGAAATGTTACTGGCGCCCGCTCGAGCAAATCGATGAATAACAGGATTCAAGTGATCAAGTGAAATGAAACATATTGGGGTCTTAATATGCTATTAATGAAAAATCTGTAAGATTTCTTTTTTAGGGAATTTGTGCTGCATATTGTTTGCATGGCAATGTTATGTAAATATGCTTAATAGACTAACTTTAGGACCAGAGCGATAGTACTGAAGGCAAGGCATTTGCTTTGCATGCAGCTGACCTGGGTTCAATCCCTGGCATCCCATATGGTCCCGTGAGCACCACCAGGAGTAAATCCTGAGTGCAGATCTAGGAGTAATCCCTGGGCATCATCAGATGTGACCCAAAAAGTAAGCAAACAGTCACTTATATCACTTGTCTTCCGTTGTTCATCAATTTGCTTGAGCAGGAACCAGTAACGTCTTCATATGTCCTGTTGTGTGCTAGTGTAGCCCAAGAGCATTTGCTCATTCCAGGAACTAGAAGAGCTTTGGGCCATTCCTTCCAGTCATGGGAATGAAGTCTATAATTGTTATTGGGTTTTGGCATATCAAATATGACACTGATAGCTTGCCAGGCTCTGCCGTGTAGGTAGTATGCTCTCAGGAGTAGGCTCTCATTTTGTGCATTTACTGATGAACTGCACTGGGGAGAGATTGGCTTTTCTTTTGGGTGGAGCTCTGACAAGCTGTGGAGTCTGGATGTTGAAAATGGCAGCCTTCATGGTGTGGGGATTCCTCTGACTTCTTGCGAGGCTCTGTTGGGATGGCGGGCCAGGGCTTGATCACTTGATCAATTGAATCCCATTATTCATCAATTTGCTCGAGCGGGCACCAGTAACATTTCCATTGGACCTTATCACGTGCCAATATAGCCCAATGGCATCTGGTTGATTCAGGAATATGAAGGAGCCTCAAACCGTTCCTTCAGGATCTTGACAAAGAAGTCTGACCATCTTGTAGGTGGACGGCCACGTGATCTTTTGACATCCTGTGGGATCCAGTCGGTGATGGCTCTAGTCCAGCGGTAGTTTCCAAATCACTTTACATGTCCAGCCCATCTGATTTTTGATGCCTTGGTAAACGAGACAGCATCCCTGATTCTGGAATAGCGAGGGAGGTCGGAGCTCCGGATTCCTTCTCTTGGGCCAGGGCTGGAACTCGCCTTCTCTCCCAAGCACCTCCTTATCAGCTGAGCACAGGGAGAGCTGGTAGCAGCTCTGTCCTGATTGTCTGAGTACAAAGATACCTTATAAAATTAGAAAGCTTTCCTTCCAAGAGCGTTAGCAATAGTCAATGTTTTTGTTTGTTTGGGCCACAGGGGTTCTTCACACAGGGATCACTCCTGGCAGGCTCAGGGGATGCTATGGGAAGCAAGAATTGAACCTGGGTGGGCAGTGTGCAAGGCAAGCACCCCCACCCTCTGTACTGTCGTTCCACCTCCCCTCTGCCTGCCAATGTTTTTTATATAAATTATTGCAAACGACTGAGTGAAAAAAGGAAATTGATGCTCAGTTCCAGTTTCCATTGGGTGCTTACATTTCTAACCTGAACAGCCTTTTTCTGTAGCCATTTCCTGCCACCAAATCAGCTTTGGAGATAAAGAGGATGCAAGAGCTGTTGGACAAGTAGAAATCCACCCGTGATGGGCCATCCTCAAACACCAGTGTAATTTTCCCTGGGAATGCGACCAAGAACACGAGTTCCGTTGAGTCAGGGATGAAAGCTCAACTGTCGGGCAAAGTCTTGTGCCTAGGGGCAGCCCACCCACCTTGCATGGCCTGGCGTCAGCTGCGACCTGTACCATTTGTCACTGGCTACCATGTAGCCTAGGGGCACGTGTCTGGGTCCTGTGAAATCAGAGGGAACCTTTCCATGGGCAGTTTCAGTATGAAGAGGGACGCCCAGAAGGTAAGAGTAATCCCTGAGCATCGCCAGATGTGACCCAAAAAAAGCAAGCAAGCAAACAAACAAACAGAAGACGATTAATTTTAGTCACTTGCATTTTCAGAATTTTGTTTCATTCAGAACTTCTGTTGTACCTATCATGTTTAATTAGACATTATTTACACAAGTGGCTCCCTACGTGGGAAAGGGAAGATTAGGTCCATGTGATAAAAAAAATTTGAAGCAGTTACACAGCAGCCCTTTTTAAAAAAAATGTTAAGATTCTGCTACACATTAGCACATCAAGGGCCTAAGTCCTACAGAAAAACAAACATGAATTTGTCTAATAAGGGACTTGATTGTGGTACTTGATCTCTAGGAACCGATTCAAGGAGGCAATTGGGAAGATGGCAGCTAATAAGATTCTGATTTCTTAGGATGGGACCCAGGATTCCATAAACACATGGAGCTTTTAGAAAGACTTTGAGAGCTCTCTGACACCATGGATCAAACGAAGCCTGAAGCAGAATACCCAGACAATGCCCATGCTTTTAGGTCCCAAGTAACAAACAATAGAAACCAACCCAATCACAATGAAAAGTAGAAAAGATACTTTTAAAGGTGAATGAATGGTCCAGTATATCCAGGTTTTAAGTTTTGAGCTAAATTGGAGCAGGAAGCAGTATCAAAGATGACAATGTAACCTAAAGTGATGGTTAAAAGTAGATTGACATTTCCCCCCTTAATCTTATTGTTTTCTTTTATTATTATCTTTTCAATGGTTACTGTATGGTGTTGTGGCAGAGAAACCTAAGCTTAAGTCCATGATCTTTCTAAGCTGCTTCGCCTGGGAAAGTGACTCAGACTACCCAGGCGGCACAATATGATGATGACTCACCTTTCTTTGGGAGTTTCTTGTGAGGCTGAAATAACAGATTAAGCTCTTTGTACACATTAGGTATCTCCTAACAGGTAGTTATATTTTAAGAGAAATATGCCCCTAATTCAGGGAACAGTCCTTTAATCACCTGGGGATGCTGAAGGACCAGCGGAGTGGGCAGTTACTAAGAGCGCAGGCCCTCTCTTCCTGACTAGGTGCACCCAGCTGCTTTTGGCTAGTTGACCGTAACTTGGAGGCAGAGGTCTGCCGTTATACTCAAATCTAAGAAATGCTTTGACCATTTCTCTCCTACTAGAGAACTGACTGATTATTTGGACTGGTACACACCAACTTTTGAAGAGAATATTTATTGGTTCTAATATAAAATGTTTTATTTTATTTTTTAAAATTTTTTATTATGCCACCGTGAGACATACAATTACAAAGGTGTTCATAATTGGTTCTTGCTAGTACAGTACACCAGCACCCATCCCTCCACCAGTGCCCCATTTCCACCACCAATGTACCCCCGCCCCTCCCTCCCACCCCAGGCTGCCTCAATAGCAGGTACCCCAGTTTCCTCTCTTTCTCTCTCTGTCTCTCTCTGTCTCTGCATCTCTCTTCCTCTTCTTTTACACATTGTGGTTAGCCCTGCAGATATTTAGAGTTTATCACTTAAGTCTCTTTGTGTATATAATATAAAATGTTTTAATAGTATAAACTAGGTTAGTATAGTATAAACTAGTTAACTTTCATTTAAGACTGACATATCCTGCTTAATCAGTGAGAACCCAAGAGGGACCATTCCTATTGGTGAAAAGTATCATTTAGATATTGGAAAACTGCATATTTAACATTTGCAGTATCAAAAGACTTTAGCAATAACTTTCTTGGTCTATATCTACCTATAGCCTTCCCTCTCTCCTGGTCTGGTCCTTTCCTTAGTGAAGCAACTATCATTAATAGCTTCTTTTTGAAAGGTAAATATAGTTTACTTTTTTCTCAGCACAAGATAGACATTTACTATTTCATCTGTAATTAGAGTTTTCTGCATCTGTGTCTCTTTTTTGGAACTTGTATCAAGGGGCAAAAGTATTTTTGTTTACACATGGCCACTGTCAAAATCAGTCCCTTCAACTCTCAGTAAGGTGGTTCCATGACACTCTTGTAAGACTGCTTGGTTTTGCATTTGAATTCTAAGAACATCTTTAGGGCCACACTCATCTCAACTCCAAATGAGCAAAGTATTTTTTTTTGGAAAAATATTATAGTAAATCACAAGGCGGGACTGTCTTTTAAAATTAAGGCGCTATAATTTATGGAGATATTCATAACAGAGCTTCAGGTATACCATGTTCCAATACTAAACCCATCAAGTGGCAACTTCCCTCCACTAATGTCCTTGGCTTTTTTTTTCCCATCCACTAGTCTATTTCTTTTAGCAGGCACATTTGTAGGTTTACTGTGTATTAGGCACCATGTTTACAGTGCTGTTGACTCTAGTTTAGGTAAATACTCTTATTATAACTGACTTCATACCTATAGAATAAATATCTAAAACAACAGTTACGAGATCACAGTAGTAAGTTTTCTGTACTTTTACTTACATAGCTCCATAAACATTATAAGCCACTACCATACTCAATAATACCACTACTCAATAATACCCACTCAATAATGTGGGTATTATTTTTCTTCTTTCCCTACAAGGAAACAGAATTAATCACATGTCAATCCCATGGTATTAATTATTATAACTATAATTGACTATATCATACAATTGTAACTAATAATTTCCAAATCTAGTCTCCATTAATCACACTTAAATTTTCCCCCCAACTGTTCCTGGTTATTCTTACTGATTCATTTTTGCATATAAAGTTTAGTTCTATGTATACACTGGTGAAGAGACAGGTGTTGGAAATTTATATAACTGAAACCAAATCGTGAACAACTTTGTAATGGCTTTGAAATCGATATTTTATTGATTTACTATTGCTCTATAATACTATGTGGATTTGGGAGCATAGCTCCACCTCTCCAAACGTCAGTCTCATCACATTTCTGTCCAAGGTTCTAGTGTCATTCGCCAAATCAGATTTGCCTCTGTTGGCCTTTCCTATACCCTCTATGGTAGCAACTGTATTTTTCATGGATTATGAGTTATTTTCATTGGATTTATTAGTTTGTTTGTTTGTTTTTGTTATTTATAGTCTATGTATGAGAAAAAGCACTTGGTATTTGTCTCCCTTGACCTGATTTACTTTATATAATGACACCAAGTTCCAACCATGTCACAAAAGGCCAGATTTCATTTTCTTGAATTGCCAGAAGTAGGCGTCTAAATATATACATCAGCTACTTTATGCAGTCATCTGTTGTTAGCCATTTTAACTGTTTGCATGTTTTGGCTATTGTGAATAATGCTGCTATTATGCCACCTGCATGGCAAGCCTGGCAAGCTGCCCTGTTTTCTTTGATATGCCAAATACCAGTAACAATTATATTAGTTCATTCCCATGACCCTAATATAATTGTTTGAGGCTCTTTATGTTTCTGAAGCGAATAGATGCCCTTTGGCTCTACTAGCATGAGACAGGACATATGGAGATATTACTGGTGCCCGCTCTAGCAAATAGATGATCAACGGGAGGATAGTGATAGTGATAGTTTTCATATTCTTCTGATAGGTACATGGTGGGTATTATTGAGTTATTTCTCTGAAAAAAAAACTTTGCCGTTTTTATAGCGTTTCCACACTGCTCCTCAAGAGTTAAGGCTCTTGCCCTATTTAGTCTTGAAACCACAACCAGATACTCTGACTAACTTGGCTTCTGGAAGCAGCTCCATCTACCTGCTACTAACATTGTGGGCTTTGTCTATCCACCTTCAAATGCGCAGAGGTGTTGACGTATGTGCTTCAATAAGAGAACAAACCTTTAGATATTTAACTGGTTACTAATGTTTCTTAGGGAAATTTTTCTAAAAATTCTGACTTATTTTGGGTTGTATCTGGATTTTATTGTTTTTTGTTTATTGCTATTCACTTTTAAAATAAAAATGAGCATTGAATTTTTTTCTAATACACTTTTTAGGTGTCTTCTGAAGGATCATATAATATTTCTCTTCTAATTTAATAAAATTGTTTACTAGACTTAGTAATTACTGAACCATCTTTGCATGTTTGAAATAACCCCCATTTGATCAAGGCATATTCTTGAATGTGATACTGGATATTATTATTAGTATTTCATTTTGACTATTTTATTAATACACATTAGAGCACTAAGAGTTTCATTTGTGTTTATATGAGAGTTAGATTTTTATGCATTTGATAGGAATTATATAAATATTTCATTAAATTAATTCTGATGCTTTCATTCTTTTTCCAGGTCCTATAAAATTTCTAATAATACTTTCTTTGTTTCCTGCCACCTATCCCTTGAGGTGTTGCAGGTGTGGCTGGGGTGTCCAGCTGTGTCGGCAGGTGGCAGACAGGAGACAGGCTTGTCTACACCCAGGGCTCTGCCCCATGGGCTCTGGATGGTTGATAATCTGACATAGAAAAAGATAGGGCATCCTGGGATGAACTCAGAGCCACGGCAGAGCCTGGCAAGCTACCAGTGGTGTATTCCTTATGCCAAAATCAGTAACAATAATGGACCTCATTCCCAACGAATGGAGATATTACTGGTGCCGCCCAAGCAAATCGATGAACAATGGGAAGACAAATGTGAACTTTTTTCATTCAAATTTTAGAGGCACAGACTATAGATGTAGCTTAAAGGGGCGAACTTCATGCATTCATGTGAGAACTCAAGAATCCAATCTCTACCACTGCATGGGCCCCTATACATCACTCAGGGCCCTATTGGCCCCTGAGACCTGCTAAGTGACTCCTAGCACCAAAGGGCCCAAGCAGCACTATATCACTAAGCTTAAGCACTAAAAGTCAGGCTTGTTATTGCCAGACTGAGCATCAGAAGTAGTAACCTTATGCTCTCAAGCACTTCTGGGGAGACTTCTCAAAATAAAATTTTAAAAGGCTTTTCATAAACATATTTACGCCAAGTATTTTATTTGTGAAGTGTAGTAGGGTGACAACACAGGATTGCATAGTTTTCACACTTTTACAATGGGGTCTGATTCTATATGGGTCTTGAAGAAGGGGTGAGGGTAGATAAGATTTAAATTGAGATGTGTTTTGCCTCAACATAGCGAAGATGAAAATACATATGCAATAGAGGGTATTTATCACACAGGCAGAGGGTGTTAACTCTTTTGTGCAAATAAATCAACTCTCCAAGCCATTGACAAGAAATTTAGTGTTCCTGAATTAAACTAAAGCTAACAGACACAAAGATTGTATCAAATAAAACAGAGATTTTAGTAGGGTCATAGAATCATGGAATAGAGCATCAGTTGCCTGTGGCACAAATTTGCACAATAAAAATACTAATGATATTAGCATTCCCATAGGAGAGGAGATAGAGAAATATGGTTCACAATTTTCTTCCAAAATTTGGTGAAAAATAAACTCTAATAAGTTACAAGAAATTCATTAATCCAAAGAGTAAAGGAAAAAGAGGGAAATTATAGCAAAGTACATCTTAATCTAATTACTTAAAATAAATTATTTATACAATATTGGGGCTGAAGAGATATTACAGGGGGTTACAAAATGATATTCAAGAGAGGATGGGAGGTACCTGCAATACTTGGCTGGCTGAAGGCTCCACCCAGGAGCCCAGGGATGTGATGGTGTTTAGGCCCTTTGATGCCAGGGATACCTGGGCCACATTGGAAGTGCTGGGGCTCTCAGGACTGCACCTGCCAATGTTCCATTTGGGGAACACCATGAGGGTTTGAGAATCCAGACATTCAGTGCATGCGCATGCTCCCTACCATTATACTATCCAAGGTCTCAGCTGATATATATTATCAAAAAGATCTATATAATCAATAAACCACTGCCTAGACTGAGCAGGATAAAAGTAAAAAAGAAATGAAATGAGGGAACAGCTACAGATTTTACAACCACTGAAAAAGTCATAGGAAACGATTATTGGATTAATTGCCCAATTAGTGGTCTCTTGCTCTGTGTACAGGAAGAATCACTGGATCACTTGTATCACTTTTCTTCCCATTGTTCATCGATTTGCTCAAGCGGGTACCAGTAATATCTCCGTATGTCCTGTTGTGAGCTAGGGTAGCCCAAGGGCATCTGCTCACTTCAGGAACATGAAGAGCCTCAAACCATTCCTCCAGGTCATGGGAATGAGGTCTATAACTGTGACTGGTTTTTGGCATACCCAACACAACAACATGGGTAGCTTGCCAGGCTCTGCTGTGCAGGTAGGATACTCTTTTTTTTTTTTTTTTTTTTGCCTTTTGGGTCACACCCATGATGCTCAGGGGTTACTCCTGGCTCTGCACTCAGGAATTACTCCAGGTGGTGCTCAGGGGACTATATGGGATGCCAGGTATCAAACCCGGGCCGGCACAGGCCGGCCCGTGCAAGGCAAAAAGCCCTACCTGCTGGACTATCGCCTCCGGCCCCAAGGTGGGATACTCTTGTAGTCATCTCTCATCTCGTGCACTTATTGATGAACCATGCAGCCAAAAAATTTTTTAAAAGTTGAAAAAGAAATCAGGCGACTGAGTTAAACTTTGAAAATCAACTTTATTTCCCCCAAACCAGAAGACACAAAGATCCTTTTCTAGTGGGAGAAATCCAGATCTTTGATTCCAAAGGCAGGGCAGAGTTTTCCAAGCTGACATCTCTACTTTGGATTTATGTCACCTTCCTACTAGGGTTTGTTCAGCAATACAGTGACATTAACCAGTGGTGGTCTGGTTGTATAAGTTGAAACCAGGTACACAAAATCACTAGTTTTTCACTCACTCTGTGGTATTTAGATTTTATCTATCTTGTTTCTTTACCTCTAGACCTGGTTCCACTTCTATGAGACTGAGGTTAATTTATTCATACCCTTGCTTGCATGACTAGAGGAAAAAAAGAAATCAAGCTAATTATTTTATGGCCATGACCCAGGAGGTGGGGCTTGACAGGTAGGTAGTAATTTAAATGGATTTTCTCCCTTTCTCTAAAGATCATGCACTTTGGTGCTGGATGGCAAGTAGTGCGACCAATATTCTATGCAGATTAATGAATGTCAAAACATATTAATAATTAGATCATAAAAATTAGAAAGTTGTAAGTCCTAAAAAAGTTTTTCCACTTCACCATTTTAATGGAGGCCTAGTCAACACAGTGAAATAGGAAAAAGAAGTAAGAAAAACCTGTTAGGTTTCCTTTGGTTTACAGGCCTCAGTCTCCTAATCAGTAGGTGTCAATTTGCTAGCCATGCACAGTGGCTTGCTAAAATCTTTCTTTTATCTTTACCTTGTGCCCTTTGCATGCTCTTGGGTTGGAACTATCTCCTTTTGTATAGATACAGGACGACAATTAAGACTAATTTGTTACTCATGGAATTCTGCCATATTTCCTAACTAAATACTTCATTTGCCTTGAGATTGATTCTAATTCCTCATACACCCAAAGCGGAAGGTCCCAATGTGGGATTGGATGGAATCAGGTAAAGAGACCACCCTGGCTTCGACATGTAACAACTAGTGTCCTGCTCAGTGTTCTCGAGAGCAAGAATTAGGGCAAACTTTGTTCTGACCCAAAGATAAAAGAGCAAGGTCACAGAACAAGCTCAGTTTTTACATTACAAAAATAAGTAATGGATCGATAGGACCCTAAGGGGATTAGCCTAACCAATCTGGTGAGACAAATGCAGTTCTGGCTATATGGTGCGATCTCCCCAGGAAAGGTCACTCTAATCCCAGGTGTAGAAAAAATGTCTGTCCCTCTTACTATGTCTATACAAAACGACTGGAAATAGTATTGAAATAATTGTTTATCAGCCCAAGATTAGAGAAAACAACATCACTAGGTTCCACACTAGCCCTGGGATCCTGGGATGGAGTCCTGATGACTTCTGCACCTGGTGGGAAGTATTTTGTTTTCGGGATTAAAAAAAGTCTTTTAACTTTTGTAAAGCCCAGCTTTCAGCCATTGTGAACTATATATAGCTCTGGTAGTTTTTAGTAGGGTGGGGGAGATATGTGAAGTAAGTTAGAGTGTGGAGTGTGAAAATGTTTTTAAAAACCTTAGATTTTTTAGAACTGGTGTCTTGCTTCTTTGTCCTTCAGCTGGAAGGGACAGTTACCAACCCACACATGGCCAGGGAACCTGACAGATCTCAGTACTTTTGGGGAACCCAACAGCTTCAACAGAAACCAGTTTACCAAAGAAGAAATGAAAGTATTTGTGGAAAATATGTCATTTGTACAGAAATCCTACATTTACAAAAAGCTTCTAGAGTATGAGTAAATGAGGTTATGGACTACAAAGAAATCAAGCTAATTCTTTTTATTGTCATGACCCAAATATTATACAGCATTTGAGCTTATAGCAAATGAATTTAGTCACCTTAAATTACCTGACTGCAAAAGATAGTTTCCAGACAACTACACTTTCTCCATTCATGAACCAAAATAACTTTTATCAGAAAGAAAAAAGTCATATATGGAGGAGGAATAAGTCAACTAACTTATAATCATCTAACAATTCATCCTCGGTAATGTATTTTGACATAGTAAGTCTGGTTCCTATTATGGCATGACGTTGGGATGCCTGAGCCTGTGACTAGTTGTGTACCTTGTGAAACGGGTCAATCAAAGTGGTATCATCTTATCTTTTTGGCATTTATCTTCTATCATAGTTAGAAAATGATAGCATATGAGCCTGGAAATATTAAGTAATAGTTATAGGTATATAACTGGGTAGTCTAAATTGCATATATCGCGAAATTGCACACAGTCAACAATTCTCTTTGAGAAGGGAATGGGTAGAGCAGATTGCATTGAGCTCTCATTAGGAAAAAGAAACTTAGCAATTGCACAGTGGGTAAGATACCTGCTTGCATGCTGCTGACTCAGGTTGATCCCTGTCACCTCACATGGACTCCCACCAAGCCCTGACAGGAGGAAACCCAGGAGCACACAGCCAGGAGGAAACCCTGAACCCATGGGTGTGATCCCAAAACCAAACCAAATGAAACAAGAGAAAAAAAACAAGATTAAAGATCATACTTAAACACTTTCATCAAGGAATTTATTTTTTTTATTTTAAAAGTTGCACCAATAAGAAACTTGTGATGGAAACTGAATAAATATTCTGCCCAAAGCGGATACTAACTGCTATTGCCACAATTATTCACAATTATTCATAAGTCATCCCTTCCCATTTGAATCTTGGCTAGAACAAAAGATCAGGGCTAGAGGAAAATCAAGATGTATTCAGAGCTAATCTCAAGAGCAATCCACCATTAGAGCTATTCAGAGACTTGCCTTTGAATAAGGAACCTCACCATAATGATGACATGATGCTTCTTTCAAAACCCATGTACTTTCTGAACATAAGAATACTATGTGTAAGACAAAGAAAGCACTCAGTTCCAAAGCATAGAAAACCCTAAATTTCTTCTGAGTAGACATGAGACTGATTCAACCACAAGATGGGAGGCCCATCTTACCATACCAGAATAATTAAATCATAGGCTCAAAGATGTTTCAGTAATGTAACGTAAATAAGTACAAGATGGTTACATACTAATTTCCTAGTACTAATTTTATAGTGTGGAAGTCACAATCATGGAAATGACATATTTATTGAGCAATAACATCAAAAGAGGAGTTCTAAAAATAGGACTTGATTCTGGAAGAGTGTTCAGAATTTCTACCGAGCAAGGGAAAGGCTGAAAATGAACCACTGTGATAAAAGGAAAGGGCAGGACACACCATAGTATGGAAAAGGATGCTTTGAATCTATTCTCAAATTTATTAATTCCATCTTCGCTTTCTTCTCAAGGAAATATTTTTCTCAGCCTTAAGCAGCATCTTTTAGAAATTTCAGTTTGGCATAAAGTTATTATTCATCTTCTGGTAGAGCTATTTTATATGACTCACACATATGTGACAAATCATGATGTTGTATATGATGGTACTGGCAGGCGTGAGTGTATTTGAATGACGACAGGTATTAAGATAGTGAAGAGAAAACTGGCAGTCTATTTCCTGCCATTGTTCTGAGGGACAGGCTGGCTGTCTTGATTATATTGCCTTGTATTAATAGCATGGCTCACTTTGTTATATGGAATGGAATATCCTACAAGATAAGAAGCTAAAATCATGTGAGCAATAGGCAAATTCACACAAAATCATACTTTGATAACATTTCAAAACCTTGGCTAGTCAGGGCCACAGATAGTAAGACAGTACAGTGAGAAAAGTGTTTTGCCTTGATCCTAATACCCTGAGCCTGCCAGGAGTGAATCCTGAGCAGAGCCAGGAGTAAATCCAGACCACAGTGGGTGTGTCCCCCCGTCCCCCACCCCAAAGAAGAAAACAAAACACTTGGCATGCCAATTTATTTTACTTTTTAGTCAAACATTTCCTTTGTTTTTTTTCTTTATTTTATTGAATCACAGTAAGACACACAAAGTTGCTCAGTCGATGTATATTGGATTTCAGTCATCTTATGTTGCAATACGCATCCCTTCTCCAGTGTACATTTCCCACATCAGTGTTCCCAGTTTCCCTCCGCCACCACTTTTATCCTCCTCCACCCCGCCCCAGTCTGTCTCTAGGGCAGGCACTTTTCTTCTCTCTGCCTCTTTGCTCTCTGTCTCTGTCTCTTTGCTTTCTGTCTCTTTCTCTCTCTCTTTCTCTCCTTTTTGGGCATTATGGTTTGCATTACAGGAACCAGAGACTCTCAGATATGGGGCAGAGCTGCTACTTGCTCTCCCTGTGCCCAGATACTCACGAGGTGCCCGGGAGGCATGGCGGGTTCTAGCCCTTGCCTGCCACCCCAGCAGAGCCTCACTATAAGCCAGACGACCCCACAGACTCCATGGGGGCGCCGCCATTTTCCACATCCGGACTTCTTTCTCGTCACAATTCCACCCAGCAGACCAGTCTATCACAGCCTGGATCATCGACACCCACCCTGTAGCAATTTTTTTTCAATCCGGCCCAGGTATGCTGAACCAGAGACTCTCAGACATGGGGCAGAGCTGCTACTTGCTCTCCCTGTGCCCAGCCACTCATGAGGCACCCGGGAGGCATGGCGGGTTCTAGCCCTTTCTAGCCCTGGCCTGCCACCCCATCAGAGCCTCACAACAAGCCAGACGACCACCCCCTACTCCATGGGGCCGCCATTTTCCACATCCGGACTTCTTTCTCGTCACATCTCCACCCAGCAGAACAGGCTATCACAGCCTGGCTCGACCGGCTGCTAGTGGCTCGCGGTTCATCAATAAATGCTTTATTTAGAAGTGACTACAAGAGTATGCCACCTGCACGGCAAGCCTGGAAAGCTGCTCATGTCATATCTGATATGCCAAATGCCAGTAATATTTATATTAGGTCATTCCCATGACCTAATATAAAGGTTTGAGGCTCTTTATGTTCCTGAAGCAAGCGGATGCCTTTGGATTCTACTAGCATGAGACAGGACATATGGAGATATTACTGGTGCCCACTCTAGCAAATAGATGATGAACGGGAAGATAGTGATAGTGATAGTGATAGATAGTGATTACAGGTACATACAGGTTATCCTGTATATCCCTTTATGTACTTGTAGCACTCGTTTCTTGTCCAAGGTGATCATTTCCAACTACCATTGTCATAGTGGTCCTCCTTGTTAGTTCTTAGCTCTTTCTGTTTCCTCACTGGCTTCCTTGAAGCAGTAGCACAGGTTCTCCCAATCAGAAACCCCAGAGTGAGACTTTTGCAAATCAGCCCTGCAAAGAATCCTATATGATTAGGATGGTAGCACCAATTGTAAGCATATGTGATATGAGCACCCATGCCCATTGTCTTTATCAACCTTGACTACTAGAATCCAAATGTATGACTAGATGACTTTTAAATAGAAAATTTCCTATGATTCTGGAAACAGATGTCTAATATAAAGGAATCAGCATTCTTGATTCTGCTGAAGACCATTGTCAGCATTAATATCCAGAATTAGTGGGTATTATGGATGCAAACGAGAGTTCCACCAGGTAGACCAGAACACCAAAGAATCCATTAATACCTTGGACTCTCACAGTATTTCATTTTCCTGCAGAACTAAGGAGTAGTAGAAGAGAGAGAGAGCAAAGAGTGAATGGTGCAATTGAAGAAACCAGAAATTCATATAACTATCACTCTGAACACATTTTGCTCATATCTTGTTATTGGTTTTATTTGGGAACAAATCCTATTTGTTATGTCAAATTGTACTAATATGAAAGAACACTCTCTACTCTTCACAGACCCTACCCCTCCAGGCGCTCATACAAACATCCCCTTCCTCAACTCAAAATATTCTGGGAAAGACCTTGGTAGCAATAAAAGTAATAGTAGTTGATTGCCATTTTTGAGACTGTCACTCTCTTTTGGGTCATAGATCACTGCTTTTTATTGTTTCTTTACATGGCATATGTCACTAAATATATATATGTATATATAAATTCATCCATAAAATATATATTTGCTTTGCTTTCTGGGCATAGTGCTATGTTGTTATAATAACCCAATGTTTATTAACTATTCCTGTCTGCATACACTAAGCACAAGTTTTAAAAAATAAAACAAATAAGAAAAAGAAAAAATGTAAGTTAAACTTTTAAGTTTAAATGTTTCTCTTTAACATTTAAAGAGAATGCTTCTCTGTCAAACTGTCACATTACTTCATCCAATCAATCTACTTATTAATTACAAAGATTATGAAAGCAAGCCAAGGGAAACTGATTTGATCAGATTTAACTGTTTCTTCAATAAAAATCTCCTATGTTGGATCAATATTTAAAAAAAAGACTGAATATGTTGTTATAAAAATCTTAGTACCTGGAGTTGGTGAAAAGATGAATGAATATAAGTACACTATAAACAGTGATACTTCACACATCATACGATTGGTAGCTGAATTGATTTATTACTAATTGGCACACTTGTCTTCTTAAATCATCAATCAATACCCATAAATAGAGTTTCTATTATGCATTAGCTTTAGAGTCAGATATTGGCTTTGCAGCTGGTGTGATTTTATTGTCTTTCGTTAGTGACTTATTAACCTTGAGTCTTAGCTTTCCCATCTGCAGAACAAAGACTAACATATCAACTGTGAAGAGTTTAATGAGGAAAAAAAAAGAGAAAAGTAAATATGTCAAATTGTACTAATATGAAAGAACACTCTCTACTCTTCACAGACCCTACCCTCCAGGCGCTCATACAAACATCCCCTTCCTCAACTCAAGATATTCTGGGAAAGACCTTGGTAGCAATAAAAGTAAATTTTTAAAACATAGCCAAAAGATTTCTGGTTAGGGGTAGACAATACACACATTGATTTAGAATTACTCTGCAAAATTTCATCAAAATATAGGAATAAAGTGGTGTAAACTCTTAAAGACAAATATTGAATAGAAAAAATATTCCAACCAAGTACAATAAACGTTATAGGCAGTAGACAGAATAGTGGTAATTGACTCAACACAGAGGGGGAAACTATAATGTATAAAATGCAGAAACGTGATTTCATGAAAAGCAAGCTCATTTATTAGACAGAAGTCTAGCAGGCACCAAGAAATATAAATACTTGATTTTGTAGAATATAGTAAGAAGAAAATAGGCAAGAGATTTCTTTTAAATGATGGGGGAAGAGATTTATTGAAAATATGTATATCCAGCCACTCATCCTTTTTCTCGCTTTTAGACCAGACTATGACTATATTGCCACATTAGGATTTGCTGATCTTTTCTCTCTCTCTTTCTCTCTCTCTCTCATTGCCACATTAGGGATTTGCTCATCTCTCTCTGTTTCTCTTTCTCTCACCACATTAGGGATTTACTCATCTTTCTTCTCTTTCTCTCTCTCATTTGCCACATTAGGTATTTGCTCATCTATCTCTTTCTATTTCTCCATATTTGAAAGAGAGAGAGAGGGAAAGAGAGAGAGAGAAAGAGAGAGAGAGTGCCCAGGAGGGATGGCAGGTTCTAGCCCTGGCCCACCACCCCAGCAGAGCATTGCAACAAGCCAGATGACTCCCCTCCCCCACTCCATGAGGGCCTCCATTTTCCACATCGGACCTCCCTCTCATCAGAACGCCATCCAGCAGATGAGCCTATCACAGCCCAGATCATCAATACCCACCCTGCAGCAGCTTTTGTTTTTCAATCCGTCCCAGGTATGTTGATCCATAGACTCGCAGACATGGGGCAAAGCTGTTACTAGCTCTCCCTGTGCCCAGCTGCTCATGAGGCGCTCGGGAGGGATGGCAGGTTCTAGCCCTGGCCCGCCACCCCAGCAGAGCCTCGCAACAAGCCAGATGACCCTCAACTCCATGAGGGCTGCCATTTTCCACATCTGGACCTCCCTCTCGTCAGAACGCTATCCAGCAGACAAGCCTATCACAGCCTGGCTCATGCTTGATGTGATAGGTTCATATCAATAAATGCTGTAATTAGAGGTGACTACAAGAGTATGCCATCCACACGGCAAGCCTGGCAAGCTGCCTGTGTTGTATTTGATATGCCAAATACCAGTAACAATTATGTTAGGTCATTCCTATGCCCTAACATAATGGTTTGAGGCTCTTTATGTTCCTGGAGCGAGCAGGTGCCCTTGGGCTCTACTAGCATGAGACAGGACATATGGAGATGTTACTGGAGCCCGCTCGAGCAAATTGATGATGAACAGGAAGATAGTGATAGAAAGTGATAGTGAAAGAGAGAAAAAGAGAGAGAGAGATAGAGAGAGAGAGAGAGAGAGAGAGAAAGACTCAGGCTTGGAGTTCAAAGAGTCTCAATACAGAGCAGTGAGCCATTAAATAAAGTGAATGAAAAAAGCCTTCTTCATGGCTCTTTCCCTTCTCCCAGAGCATAAGCTTTCAGTTATGAAAATGGAATATTTCTTTTCTGAAAAGAGCCTGGAATTCTGAAAGAGGAAACAAATGTATACACTAAAGTTTGGTTAGTCCCTCAACAAGTAGTTATTTGTCCCCCTAGTAGAACAGCAATGAAGTCTACCACCTAAAAATGAAATTACAGCCAACAGTCACCAAAAACATGAAGCTGATTTGCAGTATAAAAAAGCAGAACTAAAACCAAACAGAAAAGAAAATGGAGAAAATCAACAGAGGAAATAGAAAACATGCCAAAACTGTTCCTAATATACTTGATATGGCAAAAAAGAGACAATGTGCTCATGAAACAATAATGGGATAATACTTTCTGAAAGGAAACAAAGACAATAAAAGTATTATGAAAATTAGAAGTGGGATAGTTAAAATATAAAATATCAATAAACTGGCTAAAATAAACTCCCAGAGTTAGAATAAAAAGACAATGGTAAGAACCAAGGCACTTCATTGCAAAATATTATAATACTAATTTCTCTTAAAAGATTAAAAAATAGTTAAAGATGAAGAATTAGAAGTTAGATTTTTCAGAAACACTGGAACCAGAAGATAATGAAACTCTTCAAAAGGGAAAAAGCAAGATAACTATATCCAACAAACGCATTCAACGTTATCAAAATACAACATTCTCAGGAATCAAATGACTGACCAGAATTGTTTATCAGGGACTATTGAAAGATGCACATTCCCCAAACAGGGAATAAATTTAGAGATAAATGTGACAAAACAAGAAAAAGGAACTTTCAGTTACTTCAGAATTAAAAAATACTGAACACATATTAATTCCAGCAGGGAAGCGGTGCAATGGATGGAGAGCACCAGGAAATACATGAGACTGATGAGTTACTGTGTTTACAAGTTTGAATTAAAATACACTAACAAATCAACTACACTTGATCTTAGCCAAAAGGCATCTTTGGCAGTTTTTGTTGTTGTTGTTGTTATTTGTTTGAGAACGTTAACACTTACATTATAGTCCTATGATATTTTTCCTTATTGTGGGGGATTGAGGGTTGGGAGCAATTCCCCAGCAGTACTTCGAACAGCCATGAGGCCCCACTGCTCATTCTTAAGCAGTTGGACAATTCAGTGAGAGCCCCTAGGGTGTGGTATTACACAGGTCTCGTAGTTCCAAGGAAACTTGGACCACCCCATTAGTGGTATGATCACTGGGGTTACACAGCAGTGCACTAGAGCCTACAGAATTTACTCAGTAATTCTCAGAGAAACTTGTTAGGCTATAGCATCTACTGTACTATCTCCTGTCCTATCATATAATCATATTTATCAAACGAGCCTATCACAGCCCTGATCATCAACACCTACCCGCGGTAGTTTTTTTTTTCAATCCAGCCCAGGTATGCTGATCCAGAGACTCACAGACATGGTGCAGAGGTGCTACTTGCTCTCCCTGTGCCCAGCCGCTCACGAGGCGCCCGGGAGGGGATGGCCCTGGCCCACCACCCCAGCAGAGCCTTGCAACAAGCCAGATGACCCCCACTCAATGAGGGCCACCATTTTCCACATCTGGACTCCCCCTTCATCAGAACTCCACCCAGCAGATGAGCCTATCACAGTCCAGATCATCGACACCCACCCTCCATTACTTTTTTTTTTTCAATTTGGCCCAGGTATGCTGATCCAGAGACTCACAGACATGGTGCAGAGCTGCTACTTGCTCTCCCTGTGCCCAGCCACTCACAAGGCTCCCAGGAGGGATGGCACATTCTAGCCCTGGCCCGCCACCCCAGCAGAGCCTTGCAACAAGCCAGACGACAGCCCCCCCCCCACTCCATGAAGGCCACCATTTTCCACATCCAGACTTCCCTCTCATCAGAACTCCACCCAGCAGACAAGCCTATCACAGCCTGGCTTACGGCCACTTGCGGCTGCGCAATTCATCAATAAATGCTGTATTTAGAGGTGACTACAAGAGTATGCCACCCGCAAGGAAAGCCTGGCAAGCTGCCCATGTCGTATTTGATATGCCAACTACCAGTAACAATTATATTAGGTCATTCCCATGACCTAATATAATAGTTTGAGGCTCTTTATGTTCCTGGAGCAAGCAGATGCCCTTGGGCTCTACTAGCATGAGACAGAACATATGGAGATATTACTGGTGCCCGCTGGAGCCAATAGATGATAAACGGGAAGACAGTGATAGATAGTGATAGTGCACAAATCAACAAAAAACTTAGATTTTTTTAAAAGTGATTTTGAAATAAAATAGCAATACGTTGGAAAGTAAATAACAAAAGATATTTCATACAAACCAGAAGGATTTTTTCAACATATTTGTATCAGACAATATCATTATGGCAAAAAAAGCACCAAGATCGGGATACCTGCAAAATTCAGAGGTGTATTTTATTGATTTTATTCAGTATAATTTAGTAATTTAAACATGTCTGTGTTTTCTTAAAACCAGAGTCAAAAGAATTAAAGCAAAAGCTGACAGAATTCTAAGCAGAACAAGGTATATTCACAATCAATATTTCAACAAATCTTTCAGAAACTGAATTCCTGAATAGACCAAAAATTAGTAAGGTTGTGGAAAGTTCTAGTAATAATTTATCAGGAATTGGAAGTAATAGATTGTTTTTGCTTTAATTTTTTATTGTAAACATTAAAGCAGGTATGCTGGACCAGAGACTCTCAGACATGGGGCAGAGCTGTTCCTTGCTCTCCCTGTGCCCAGCCATTCATGAGGCAGTCGGGAGGCATGGCGGGTTCTAGCCCTCGGCAGAGCCTCACAACAAGCCAGACCACCCCCTCACTCCCACGGGCGCCGCCGTTTTCCACATTTGGACTTCCCTCTCATCAGAACTCCACCCAGCAGACCAGCCCATCACAGCCCGGCTCGCATGGCCGCTGCGGCCGTGCGGTTCATCAATAATGCTTTATTTGGAGGTGTTTAAAAGAGTTTGCCTCCCGCTCGGCAAGCCTGGCAAGCTTCTCGTGTTATATTGATATGCCAAATTCCAGTAACAATTATATTAGGTCATTCCCATGACCTAATATAATGGTTTGAGGCTCTTTATATTCCTGTAGCAAGCCAATGCCCCTGGCTCTACTGGAATGAGACAGGACATATGGAGATATTACTGGTGCCCGCTCTAGCAAATAGATGATCAACGGGAAGATCGTGATCGTGAATGTTTACTGTTACTCTCCATGACCTAGAATAGTGCTAGTCACATAATAGACATTTAATGTTTTCTATATGAATAAGTAAATAAACTTACAGAACCATGTATCAACAAATAGAATACATGTGTTTTATAACACATACTACACATTTATAAAAACTGACCAGATACTATGTGGAAAATGGCAGGGGGCTGCCGTTTTCCACATCCGGACTTCTTTCTCATCACAACTCCACCCAGCAGACCAGACTATCACAGCTCGGATCATCGGCACCCACCCTGCAGCAGTTTTTTTTCAATCCGGCCCAGGTATGCTGAACCAGAGACTCTCAGACATGGGGCAGAGCTGCTACTTGCTCTCCCTGTTCCCATCCACTCATGAGGCACCCGGGAGGCATGGAGGGTTCTAGCCCTGGCCTGCCACCCCAGCAGAGCCTCACAACAAGCCAGACGACCCCCACCCCCACCCCGAATCCATGGGGGCTGCCGTTTTCCACATCCGGACTTCTTTCTTGTCACAGCTCCACCCAGCAGACCAGACTATCACAGTCCGGATCATCGACACCCACCCTGCAGCAGTTTTTTTTTTCAATCCAGCCCAAGTATGCTGAACCAGAGACTCTCAGACATGGGGCAGAGCTGCTACTTGCTCTCCCTGTGCCCAGCCGCTCATGAGGCACCCGGGAGGCATGGCGGTTCTAGCCCTGGCCTGCCACCCCAGCAGAGCCTCACAACAAGCCAGGCGACCCCCCCCCGACTCCATGGGGGCTGCCGTTCATCAATAATTGCTTTATTTAGAGGTGACTGCAAGAGTATGCCACCTGCATGGCAAGCCTGGCAAGCTGCTTGTGTCGTATTTGATATGCCAAATACCAGTAACATTTATATTAGGTCATTCCCATGACCTAATATAATGGCTTGAGGCTCTTTATGTCCTGGAGCAAGCAGATGCCCTTGGCTCTACCTGCATGAGACAGGACATATGGAGATATTATTGGTGCCCGCTCTAGCAAATAGATGACCAATGGGAAGATAGTGATAGTGATACTATGTAGACATGCGGAAATAAAAAAAAATTACAAATAATCGAATCTTCCTGACAAAAGTATATTGATTGCTGTTTATAATCATTGTTTCATTTCTTTATAGAGAATATTTCATTTCATTTACTTATAGAATGTAAATTATTCCTTTTGAATTTTAAAGTAAGTTTTTATTTCTAAGGAGTGAAATATTATTATATATTAGACTATATTCTAATTACATATAGTCTTGTAATATTTAGTAGATGGGAAAGTTAGTATTCTGCATAGTTGTTCTGCTTTGCTAAATAGAATTATTTCTGGACTGAAAGGAAAAACTTGACTCTAAACTTTAGAGTCCCCTTTTTGTAATTCTGAAAACTAGACTGTTTGCATCTACAGTTCATTCATTACAATTTAAGACTTCGCTACAGTTTTTCAGTACAAAAAGCTTTACTTCTCTTTTTGAGCCTTATTTTGTTAACCAATGAATGAAATATAGCTTTATTTATAAATAATAAGATGCATCTTGATAGAAAGAGGCTAAAAAAATTTATCAGGAAGTTCTCACTGAGAAAATAATAAAGCTTTCAGGTGGAGCAAAACTTTAATATAACATATAACAGGAGGCTGGGGGTGAGAGAACATGCTTGGCATGTGTCCAATATGGGTTCATTTCTGGCACCACATGCCCCATGAGCATCACAGGGTACAGACCAAGAGGCCCCTGCACTACTAGGGTGGCCTAGATATTCCCAGAGGTATAGGCTCCAGGAGCATTGCAGCCCGAGCTCCAATACTGAACTGAAGGCCTGGTTGTCTGAGAATCAATGGTGAAGACCAGATTTCCTTAGCACCACTTGGGAGCACCCCCCAAGAAATCAGATGATAGGACCCTAGAGTTGTCAGTGAAGAGACACTCAAAGCTAACACAAATATTAAAGAAGTACATATAGAAAGAAGAAAGCCTTTTCTGCAGTGACATTCCGTCTTTAAAGATGGCCTCTTGAGGTTGGCAATTTCTCTTGAAGCAAAGAAACATCCTACGTTGACTGAAAAATGCTCTGAGCATTCTCCGATGCTTCTGTCCTCAAGTTTCAAGCCTTATATCAATCCAAACTATTACAGAACTCCAATTAGCTCTGGTACAAAATCTACCTCAGTTCAGTACTTCAAGACAATGTGTGGCTTATAAATGACCAAGTTTTGCCCAGACTGATAACATTTTTCCAAAGTCAAACAGACTCTGCTTTTGTCTCTCTGCCTTTCTGAATATAGCTGCACTTTATTTCAATACTTCTCTTGTAATTGAGCAATTCCATAACATCAAACAAAATGATTTATAATGGAATGATTACTCCAGGGTAACATTTCAAGTGAAATTAAGATTGAAATCTAATTTAAAAGCTTTAATGTAAATGGGTCATTAGAGGAGGCTCTCGAGGGAATTTGCAATTAAACTGAAGTGACAAGGGTTTTGTTGGGGTGATAGACCTAAAAGGTGTTACAATGCTGATACACGCTCATTTCCGATGCAGCTAGCCTTATCATAACTGTTCAACAAGATCAGAGTTGCTGAGTAAAAGCTGCAATCAAAGTCTAACAAAAACATCCCAATTCATTACAAGAATTTCTCATGAAAAGAAAAGTTCTGATTTATGTAAGGGCTTTTTATTAATTCAGCATGTTTAATTGACATTAATTAATCTACTTAACTGTTGCTAACCATTGCCATATTACTTTCATATAAAAATCTTGCTTTTATTAACTATATTCATTTACGAACAGCTAAGTTTTCTATTGATATAATCTTTCTTTTGAAAAGTTTTTTTTGTGTGTTTTGAGACCACACTTGGTGCTCAGGGTTTACTCCTCGTTCTGTGCTCAGGGATCACTCCTGGACGAGTTGGGGACCACAGGATTTGAACCCCTAAGCTGCAAGCAAGGCAAGGCATGTTCCTTATCCACTATACTTCTCTCTGGCCTCTATTCATTTTGTAAGGCTATATCCAGCAGTGTCCAGGATTACTTGGGGCTCTGTGCTGGGGAGTCACTCTCAGCAGTACTCAGGAGATCATGAAGTGCCCAGGATTAAAGCTCGTTTAATCCTGCATGCAAAGCTTCGTGCTCTGATTTATCTCTGGCTCCAATCTTCAATATATAGTTAGTTAATCTTAAAAATATAATCTCCATTCACTGTGATAGAATACATCTGCTTTCCTCTTAGTGTGATTTGAATCCAGTATATCTGTATCCGAGTATCCTCTGGACTATATGGTTTTCTGTCAATTATTTGCTTTATTTACAAGTTTTCCTATTCACAGTTAGCTTTTAACGTGAATACATCCCAGCTCAAAAAGAAACTGGGTTACATTCTTTTCTTTACTTTTGAAGAATCTCTCCAGTCCTTAGAATGCTATATTGCAAATAAGGATAATAAATATTTGATCTTATTACCAGTCATTTATATTAAGTTTTATTGATAGCTTAAAGGTATTATATTAATCCATGAATGTAAGTGATTTCTAATATTCATAATCATTCACTTTTGTAAAATTTTATTATACCCCTGTGAGATATACAATTACAAATTATGTTCATAATTGTCATAATCATTCTGGGTAGCAACAAGATCCTGTTTTACAGATATATGAACTGACGATTAGAAATGCTTCAGTAACTTATATATTGAAGATTGTTCTTATGTAGTGTATCAATATATTGCTACAATCTATCAATATATATCAGTATATTGGTACAATCTATATAAAATATATACAATCATTTTACAATATATGCAGTCTTATATATTGAAGAATGTTTGGAGCCAGAGTCCAAAGTCACAGAGTAAAGAAGTGGTAGAGCAGGAACTTAAAACCACAGGCACACATCTCCAAAGCCCATGGCCACAACAATTATGCGATACAATTGAAAATTGTGGGATATGATCAACAAACTGTTATTATATGGTCTCTTCTTATTGTGTATATCTATACATTGGATTGATTTTGTACATTACCAGATTTAATTGGGCTTAGATTTTCAAAGCTAGCCTCATTCAAAAAATAATAAAAATGAAATTCCTGAGCCATCCAACAGATGTTTTCCAATGTTTAGATTTATTTTTATGAAGGCTTTATAAAAAATCAATTTCAATTTATAAACTTTATTTTTGTGGAGGACAGAGATTTGAAGCGCTCTATTGAGAGAGGTGGCTGAAGTTTTACTTATTGCTTTTGAAACTCTCCAAATATATATATATACATATAAAATTATATATATGTGTATATATATAAAATTATATATATGTGCATATATATACATATTATACACATATATTATATATATATATATAACTTTTCAGAAGGAGCAGTAGCACAGGCATAGGCAGGTCTCATGCCACTCTTTTTCTGACTATAACCTCTAAGGCAAAGAACGGCTGGGGAAATGTTCTAATCGTGAACTTTAAAGCCTAAAAGCATCAAATCAAGGGAATGTACCTGTCACTTTAAAGAAAGGAATTTGGAGAGAAAAACAAACGCTCAAATGATATAGATCTTCTTGCTCTCCACTTACAAGAGATACAATTTTTTCCTTCATACCAACAAATAACTGTCATTCATTTGTATGTTGTCATATTTGGCAGCTTGAATAGATTTGATTGACAGATCAGTAAGGGTGGGGTGGATTAAACTAAAGTAATAGTTTCCAGGGTCAAAGCCAAATTTCAGTAATGAATAGATCATCAAACACCTAGATAACTAAAACTATTGGCAGCTTCTTTTTAGCCAAGTCTGTCAGGACCTCACAGTGAAGAACACATATATTGTTGGATTATCTTAAAGAGAAGTCAGGTATCTGCCTGCTCTGTCAAGAATGAGCAACGATTGGTTCTGAAGATTAGGGACTGCTGTCTGGGTATGAGCAGTCACCTATTATTTCAGCCAAGAACTACATTTTTAAAGAATGATGCTCATGATTGTGAAAGACACAAAGGAATCTTCTAGGAAAGATAAGGCATTTATGACTGTGGTCTCAAGTCATCAATCATCATCAGTCCTAGATCTGGGTCTCTTTGAGTCTTCCACAACTTTTCTGCTCTAGAAACTCTTTTTCATGATTCCTTGGTCACATCAAACTTCTTGCTGCCTCAGGACCTTTGTATGTGCTGTCCTTTACATGGGTCCCTTTTTGTTAAGGTTTTTGCATTCCTTGATTCCAACTTTATTATTATTTAAATTTAGATCACAAGGGTCTGGAGTGAGAATGCAGAATTTTAAGCACTTGCCTTGGACATAGTCTATCCAAGTTCAATTGCTGGCACCATGTATGGTTCTCTATTGCATCCCCAGGAGGGATCTCTCGCACAGAGCTTGGAGTCAGTCTTTCACTGCAGGGTGTTACTCAGAACTAAATAAAGAAATAAATAAGTAAATAAAAAATTTAAATCTTCTCCAGAGACCCTTCCTTGACGATAATTCTGTATATGTACTGCACATACCTGCACATATGTCTGCTCAAGCAGACGAGCCTATCACAGCCCGGATCATCAACACCCACCCTGCAGCAGTTTTTTTTTTTTTCAATCCGGCCCAGGTATGCTGATCCAGAGACTCACAGACATGGGGGCAGAGCTGCTACCAGCTCTCCCTGTGCCCAGCCGCTCACGTGGCATTTGGAAGGCATGGCAGGTTCTAGCCCTGGCCCACCATCCCAGCAGAGCCTCGCAACAAGCCAGACAGGCCCCCTCCACACACACACACTCCATGAGGGGCTGCCTTTTCCACATTTGGACCTCCGTCTCGTCAGAACGCCATCCAACAGATGAGCCTATCACAGCCCGAATCGTATGGCCACTTGTGGCCGCAAGGTTCATCAATAAATGCTGTATTTAGAGGTGACTAGAAGAGTATGCCATCCACACGGCAAGCCTGGCAAGCTGCCTGTGTCGTATTTGATATGCCAAATACCAGTAACAATTATGTTAGGTCATTCCCACGTCCTAATATAATGGTTTGAGACTCTTTATGCTCCTGGAGTGAGCAGATGCCCTAGGGCCTCTACTAGCATGAGACAGGACATATGGAGATGTTACTGGAGCCCGCTCGAGCAAACTGATGATGAATGGGAAGATAGTGATAGTGATAGTGACTGCACATACCCACATACACATTGGTTTGATACATATAAAGAACCGTCTTTCCTCTTAAAGAGTAACTGGGTTTTTTATTGGTGGGACATTCCCAGCAGCGCTCTAGGTGTACTCCTGGCTCTGCACTCAGTTATCGCTCCTGGTCATCTCATGAGACCGTATGTGGTGCCGGGGATTGAACGCAGGTCAGTTTATACAAGGCAAGTACCCTACCTGCTATACTATTACTTCAGCCCCTTAAAGGTAACTGTTATGAAAAATGAAAAAAAACCTAAAACTTTAAAGAACATTAGAAACAAAGTAAATATATGCACAATGCTAGACAAGTTTCTTATCTGTGTTCTAGTTTGCTTATCTGTAAAATGAGAATAATTAATAATACCTACATGTATAGATTTAGTGGGTTGTTTTCTATAAAGTATCAAGAACACTGCCTGGTACATAATATAGGCTCAAAATATGTTAGTTTTTATTTAAATAAATATGAAAATAGTAATTAAAACAAGTAGAGTAAAAATTCAGTTGAAAAACTACCATGAATTACTGATCATCAAAATTCATTGGAAGCTATTTTTCTACATTACAGTTCACAGAGCCTACAATGAAAATAATAGTATTATTTTGTCTGTTTCTTTGAGCAAGGTGCGTGCAAAAGAACAATATATACATAGAGCAATATATACATCCCTTCCCAATAGAATACAATAAAGGTCCTTCATTTTCCCACAGTTGAATGCAGATTAATATAGAGCTTGAGAACAAATGTCCCATTGACTTACTTATTAATTTCATATCTGATTGATCTTTAATTGGCCATCACTCTTAAGATGTGAAATTTTGGTGAAAGCTTTGTGTTATATAGCTTTCCCTAGTCAGTGGCTAATAAAGCATGTAACATTATAAGGCATTTATCACTACAATCCAGTCTTCTGAATCCATGAAATAGAGGGAGGCAGTGATGAGTCGTGATAACCTTCAGACACTGTAAGATAAGACATTTAAGTCTGATATTACTGAAGATATAAAGGACTGAAGCTACTGATTTCATGTAAGATGGAATTCCTCAGTTTCGCAGTACTATTAGAGAACAAGCTTTCTCAAAAAACAGTGGATGGCCTGCCCCTCTACTCCCACACCTCAATATGCATTGTTACCTGAACTCAAACATGAGTTTTACTAAGAAAGAGGGAACAGAAGACAGAGAAATGTTTAATGGGTTTTTGGTATGAGGCTGTCTCCATACAAACTAGAAAAACAGAGTGTCACCGAAACATCAGCCATCACAAATGTTTCTTTCTTTCTTTCACATGCTGCAATTATGTGATTCTGACAGACTCCATATAGGAGATGGAAAAGTATCAAATAAAGGAATAATACTAAGTCTGACCCAAGGCATTCACACCTGAAAATATAAGCAATATAATTTCTAGGTTTTGTTGAATGTTTTTAATGTTTGACATTTATTAACTGTCTTCTTCAAATGCCATGGAACAAATATGAGCTATTTATTCAGAACTGAATTCAAATCCTCCCTCATACAGTCAGAGGTTAGATAAGACAGAGAAGGGAACAGTGTGCTAATAATTGTTGGAAATGATAATACCAGCCTAGAACTGAGCATTGAATGTAGGCAAAAGGATATATGGTAACCTCTAAATGTTATGTATTGCAAACCACAATGTGTAAGAGAAGGGAGAGAGAGAGAGAGAGAGAGAGAAAGAGAGCGAGAGAAGAGGTAAAAGTGCTTGCTATAGAGGCAGGCTGGTGGAGGAGAAGGGAAGAATTGGGAACATTTTTGTATACCTCACAGTTATAAAAATATTTCTAAAAATCCTTCATATTTCACTTTTGTGACTTTGAGCAAGCTACTATCTGTCTATAGAGCAGGTGAAACTTTGTGTCTTAGGGTATAGAACATGCTGGTGGTCAAATTCTTAACGCTGATGTTTACGTACTCTCCTCAGACATCCGAGAGGAAATCAAACACAAGGACAGTAATTATGAAGAGGGAACAGTTTTTCTATTTCTTATTTCTTTTTTTGGCTATTTGGGTCACACCCTACAATGCTCTGGTTACTCCTGACTGTGCTTTCAGAAATTACTTCTGGCGGTGATCCGCAGAACAGCTGAAATGCGAGAATCTAACCCTGGTCAGCTGCATACAAGACACACGCTTTCCCCCATTGTACTACCTATCACTCTGGTCTAGGAAGGGTTTTTCTTAAGGTTGCATTGATAGCTGGAGCTGGAATTCATATGTTAGTCTAGATTTAGCTTAAACAGTAAAACCAGCTGTATCTGCAGAACTCCAAGAAGTTGGTCCACAGCGTGATGTGCGGTATTACCTCAGGGCTTCCGAAACTCAGAACACCATTTAGTCCCAGAAACTTTTAACAACCTCTGGGTATATAAAATAGGCATACAAATCAAGCTTTTCCCAATAATAAATCATATATTTACTGTAAGACAAATTTTTCATGGCCTCCAAAGAAAGTAGTTATAAGGTCCCCTGTTTAGGGAAGCCAGGCTTCGCTGATTTAAACATATCGACACAGGCACTGCAATTTGTGCTAATTAAACCACATTCAAATGTGTGCCATTGGTGGTACATACCAGTGTTAATATGTAAACTTTGCACTAATTCTAGGAGGTGAGAACTCTTATCTTTATTTCATAGTCTCTATACTGCTTTCCTCCGCTAACACATTTCATTAGTGTGTGAATTTATGATGTTCTGCTAATTTCTTGCTTCACATTTAAACAACAAATGCCAGTAAGACCTACGTATGTCTTTCCCAAAAGGTTTTGAGGGAGTTTATCTTCACTGTAACTTCCTTCAATTTCCAATTTTATACTCTCCAATTGAGACTCTTTAATAGCACACTGAAAACATAATAAATTCCAATTTGTGAGCTTCTTTAAGTATATGTATGTATTAAAATTCATATTACCATATATGTGTGTGTATATACACACGGGTTAAAATGCCAACTTTATAAAACACCACAGATCACTTTAAACCCCTTTATTCTTTTCTATCACCTTTGCTGTTTATTCTTAAAGAAAAAAAAAGGAACATTTTAGTGCTTAAAAAAGCCACCAAGAAGCAACAAATCTAAGGAAAAATTGGTGATCAGAAGAGTTATTTCAGTCAAATACTGAACCAAGCTTAACACTGGAGGCTTAATATGTCGAACCAAATCTCACCATGCTGGTGTGGGAACTTTTTTTTTTTTGGCATCATGTAACTTCCTGTTTCTAAGAAAAAAGGATTAAAGTCTCCCATAAAGAAAAAAAACTCCAAAAGCTTCTTGGACATCAAAGAGACCTTACACAACAACATTTTGATGAGTTAAGTGTAAAGGAATCAAAAACACATGGATTAAATTTCCCATAAAACCCACATGTGTTTAAAAATCATAGAAACGTGCTTGGCCAAATGCACTTGGGGTTTTGTCAAACCCCAAACATTGGAGAAATAGTGTGAGATGGTTAAGGAACCCAAAACACAGCTGGAGCCGCCTCTAGCCTTCCAAAAGCATGTGCCAATGGAGCCCAGGCAGAAGACAAATGCACAAAACTATAGTTTTGATTGAAAACCATCTCCCTGGTTATTGATTAGAAAGTCATGGCATCCAATTTTTATATTTAATTGCCTCTAAACTTTAAAAAATCTACAATTCCCATGACCTGTTAGAAGGCACTTAATAAAGAGCTCTTTTAACTTAAAAACAAAAACAAAGCAAAAAAAAATGAACCCCAAAAAGGAGTCATCATTTCCAACTTTCAAATTTTCCAACTTAAGCAGATGTGATCTTTTCCGCAGCTTTCCAACCTTGATCATGTTGCCTCATGTTTTGTATTACCCTTGATTTAGTTTTGCTAGACTAAGCACGTTATTAATTGGTTCTACTTTTATTTACAATACTATTGCTTGAAATATATACTGGAGTGTATAATTGAATTTGGGGTTTACTGTAATTAAAAAAGTCAAAAAGAGCAATAATCTTAAGCATCAGTAAATAATTGCCTCTGAGAACCTGCATACATCATCAAGATTAAATGATTCTATATCATATTTAAGCTTCTTAATTTTAATTTATGATCACCGACCTATTTTCAGTCATTGTTGACAAGATTTTCTTGCCAGTGCTTTACATCGTTAGAGGTGACAGCAAGGAACTTCTGAAGATTCCCTTCTAAAAAAATGGGGATCTATGTTATTAAGCTGAAATAACTGATCCACAGTCTTCTCTTTCCTATCACTTTCCTAATCCATTCTATTGACTTGAAAAATTAACCCCTGTGTTAGAAGACAATTTGACTTTTGGATTTGAGTATTTTATGATACCACTTTCAAATAGGTAAGATTTTGATCTTTTGAAATCTAGTTTATAAAAAGATGTTTCCTACACAAGACTGGATATCACTTTCAGGATGGTAAAAACAAATATTAATAAGCGTTGTCATAATTTCCAAGAGGATAAAAAATTAACACAGCAATCTTTGTGCCTTCTGACCTTCCAAATAGCTAATCAGCAATACTGCAAATTTCTCTTTTTCCTTTCCATTACAGACACCATAGAAAAGCCTACAAAAATGTAGCACAATTAAAACATCAATAAATGGAATGCATTTTTCCCCAATGAGAGTAGATTTTATAGGAGACAATCTATATAGTTTTCCACTCTCTACCTGAAACACTGCTATAGGAATGTTAACCGTTTCTACACACTTGGCTTTAAGCTCTGTTTTCCACATGGTAATTTACAATGCATAGCAAGGTCGCATCTCAAGAGCTAACCCTGCACAGTAATAAAAATAGCAGTAGCCACCAGAATATCATTATTAGAGCCCACCGTTTGCTAGGATCAGTCTAATATATTTTAAGACATTACCTTTAATGCTTATGGTAACCTGATAGGTAGGTTTCTTTCTCTTTTTTGTTTCATAATTTTCCATTTTTATCACTAAATATGCTGAGTCTGGAAGAGGTTAACTCTTTTTTTCCATGAGTACCAAGGCAGAATCCTCAAGTAGTTATGCCCTCTCCTCAACCCTGTTGCCTCTTCTATATGAGGATTAATAGAAAACAAAAGGCAAAGAACAGTCATTGCCTCTCAGAACACTGAAGAACTGGACCACAGGAAAGAGAACTAGAACCCAGTCTAAGGCCATTGGCAGGCTCTTACATCAATGTGGTTTAAAATCACAGTTTCTGTGGTGTTTCCACCCTAATGGTATTCTTTGTCCCAGTTCTACTAACACCAGACCACTATGCTGTGTTCGTATGCTTTTAAATCTCCCCTTCTTGCACAGTCCCACGGCATCATTTCAGAGACTAATCAATTGCCCAGGGAATGGAGTCCGTGATGCTTTCAAGGTCCTCACCTGTTTCTCATTATTTCTTCCCTGAGCTTAGCCAACACACATGAGTGTTATACCTTAGGAATGAAAACTCAGTAGCCAAAAATCCAAAATCATGTCTACCATCATTGTGCTCTATCTATTCTACTCTTATCTCACCACTTAGTATAATGTATCAGGTAATGAAGAGAGAACTTGCTAAATAATAAGATATTTGACTCTTCACAGCCGACAGACTCTCCAAAAAATGTCCTGGGCTTGTAACTAGGCAGAAGAGTTCCACTGCATTGGCCACACATGGAAAAATAGTTAGGAGGTGGTCCTCAACTCCAGCAGGTGCTGTCCTGGGAATGAGAATTCCAGAGAGTCCATTGCTGGCCAAATTATGAAGAATAATGCCAAAAAATTAAAATTACTACATGAGAAAAAATCAGCACAGTGAAATCATGAAAGAGGTATAGAGCGTCAAGAACGGAGTAGGAGAATGTGCTGTCTTGACAACTGGAGTAAGTATTTTGAGTTAAGTAGAGCTAAAATTGAGGAAAATGGTAGCAAGAAGATGGAAAAAACAGATGTAAAAGTTCAAGGTTTTAAAGCATGAGTACATGCATTTTTAGGAGGCTTAAAAATTGAAATCAGTTCTATTTTAAAACTTAATAGAGGCAGCTAATAGTGAAATAGACTGAAACAAACTAAAAAGAATAGACAAATTAAAAAGAGAAGAGGATATAAAGAAAAACACCCCTTTTACCAGAAATTAAATAAATCTATTTTTATTATATCTATTTTGTTTGTTGGAGGCTATATCCTATTGTGCTCAGGTTCACTCCTAATTCTATTCTTAGGAATCTCTCCTGGCAATGCTGGGTGGGGTAGGGGTGGGAGAGCTTTGTGGGGTTGGGGATCCAGTCAGAGCTGGATGCAAATCAAGTCTCATAACCATGTAGAATCTCTCTCTGGCCTGAAGAAATCTCTCCTTTTAATGATGTATTGAATTCCTTACTGCTGTTATTTTCTTTGTTTTGAGTCACACTGGAAGTGCTCAGGACTTATTCCTGGCTCAGGGCCAAGAGGTCATCCTGGCAGGGATTGGGGGACTATATAGTATGCCAAGGATCAAATATATTCACATATATATGTATATATATTCTCCATTGATGATAAGAATAAAGGAAACAGACGTTTCAAATCCTACTGATGCTAGTCTACATTAGCACAAATCCTTTACAAAAATGGCAATGCAACTAAAAATCCCCAGATATTTCTATATCTTAACCTCTTTAGAAATAGTCTAAGAAACAAATCAGAGTTACATACAAATATATTTGGTACAACATTAGTCAACAAACTAATGTTGGATATAATCTAATGTTGATTATATTATATATTTTGCCCCAAGGCTTATGTCTTCCTCAGGGTGACTACATTCCTGTTAGCAACGTAATTTTTTAAAAAATAAAGAAAATATTTTAAAAAGTGTATCTTTCATAATATTCATTAAAGAACTACCTGTCCCAACACACTCACACACACACACACACTCACTAGACAAGTGTACTAAGCATTTATATTTAAGAGAAAGGCTACAGGAACACTACTAAATAAGTCCTGTTTCATAAAGGGATGACTCTCTTCTATCTGAAGATAATCTACTGAAACATTCAAAGACTTTAAAAGGAGGAACTCAGGCCCAGGGGAAAGTATTTCCTTCTGAAGTGCTTGAACTGTTTCTGAATCAGAAGCAGAGAGTTGGTACCTTGGAGATGGTCTGGGTTGCCTTGTCTTTTCTTGTCCTTTCAGTCACATAAAATCAATCAACAATCCTATGTTTGACATTGTTTCAGTGTGGCTTCCTTGGGGCCAGAGAGCCTACTTGAATTCTTTTCCAACTCTTTAAGCAAACAATCTGCTGTCCTGATATAAGATATCAGCTGGTGAATTTAATGAGACCCAATCACTTCGATAAGAGGGTAAAATGGCTTGCGGCTATTTTTCTTCCTTTTCCATTCTTTCTGCTGCAGAACATGGTCACCTCTTTCATTGAAATAATCTTTCCACAGCATATTCACTGACAGCTAAATCAAAAATCGGAAAGAGGGAAATACCCCCTTTACTAGCTTAATGCTATCAGCTATAATAATGTCTACTCAGAGACATAATGGTTAAAATAGCTGGGAGTGAGCAAGGAGATGGAGTCTAATGTCGTAGTGGTGGACTTGCCACAGGGTGGTATAAATAGTTTTTCTCTATTTGTGGTTTCCATCTTGAAGAAAAATTAGCCATTTTTGCACTTTCATAGAACAGACTGTGATTTAAATTTCACAGTTTGTGTAGCTCATTTTGTATAGCACCATGTTTTGCATTCTGTATGGATCTGGCCTTTAGACGTTTTGACTTTCCCTCCGGATGTTGGAATGCTACATTGTGTCACTTTGGGTAGGTGGCACTGGGGCCCAGGTGGGACCAGGAGGGAACCAGATGTTCCTCCACCACTCTCAGAAATACCTTCCTCCTCTCCTTGTAGACGACATTCAATCTGGCTCCAGAAACGAGGAGGAAAGCACAGGTGTTTCCAATGTAGGGAGAAGACAAGAAACAGAATGGGTTGTGTGGAGTGCTTGCTCTTCCAAGAGCCTCCGTTGCTATAGATGAAGGTCAGTAAAGGTATAGATATCTCCTGTTGTCTGCAACAAGTTCATCACGTAGTTGGGAAGAGAAGCCTATACGGATAAGGAAGGAGTTCGTTTCGGTTGGAAAAATGAAAAGCACCCTGTGAGTAGGCAAAAAACAATGTAAGAAAGTCCTGTGGTGGGCCTCTCTGCTTAATGTGTGCTGCCCAGAGGGGCTTAAGGCTATAATGAAAGAAAATGGAGATTCCATCTGAAGAATTCCTGACGGCGCTGGCATCGCAAGTATGTTGTTTTATGAAAACATATACAACTCCCTTGCTTAGAAATCATGTGTTTTGTTAAGATGGCAAATATGCCACCATCCCATGTGGGCCTGCTGTTCGTTTGCTCAGTATCTTAGCAGAGAGGACAAGTGCCTACTTTCATCCCAAGGATAAATTCCAAAACTGATGAGACTTTGCAAGCAAGAACTTATGGCAATCTCTGAAAAATGGTGTTATTGCCCTTGGAAATCGGAAGTGATGCCTTCTTGTCATCTAAACATCTAAAGCATTCACAGTTCCTAAGTGACTGCAGGCTTAGGATGTACAGGACTGGAAACTCGTGACTTCTTGTGCCTATAGTATTAAGTAAGGCAAGAGTCGTAGTTTCAACTCAACAATAATGTGTTTTCAATAATTCCATATGCTTCTTCTACAAAGAAATCCTCAAACAAGGTAATTTACCATAAAATATCTTAACTGATTTAAAAATTCAATAATGTATCTATGAATGAGTGATCACTTAGCTTTCTATTAATTTTGCCTTAGATCAGAAAATGCCCTAAGCAAATATGATAGTTTTGTAAGAATAGACTCACAATTTGCTATACCAACCACTATTTTATGGAATCCAAGTGGCAATAATGGATGTTTAACTTGGACTCATTTTTGCTAAGTACAGTATAAAGAAATTTATGTATATTATCTCAGTTGGCCCTCATGAGCTCCTCATAAGAAAGGTGTTCTGATCCGCTATAGCATAGACTAGAAAAACTGAGGCAGAGAAGGCATTAGTAAGCTTCCTATGATAATGCATCTGATTGATTTGGTATTGAAGGTCAAATAATATGCTATCTACTCTATCACTACTAGATAATCAATAACTACTTGGGGCTCACAAAATTCATTAATTCTTCGATCCTTAAAAAAAATAAACTATGAATCTGTGAATAGAGCATTGTGATAAAGAGATAAAGAGTAAGGACTTTAAGGAATCACTTGTATCACTTATATCACTTGTCTTCCCATTATTCATCGATTTCCTCAGTGGGCACCAGTAACATCTCCATTTGTTGGGAATGAGGTCCATTATTGCATTATTGTTACTAATTTGTTTTTTGTTGTTTTTATTTTATTTTATTTTATTTTTTGTTTTTTTTTGGGTCACACCTGGCGATGCTCAAGAGTTACTCTTGGCTCTTTGCTCAGGAATTGCTCCTGGCAGTGCTGGAGGACCATAGGATGTCAGGGATCGAACCTCTGTCGGCTGTATGCAAGACAAATGCCCTATCCACTGGATTATCACTCCGGCCATTTATTGTTACTGCTTTTGGCATACCAAATACACCACGGGTAGCTTGCCAGTCTCTGCCATGGCTCTGGGTTCATCCCAGGGGGCCCAGTCTTTTCCTATGTCAGACCATCCACCATCCAGGGCCCACAGGGCAGAACCCTGGGGGTGTAAACAAGCCTGTCTCCTGTCTGCCCCCTGCTGATGCAGCCAGTCACTGCAGTCACACCTGCAGCACCCCAAAGGGCAGGCTGGCATGTCTTCCCACTTATCCCTTCTAAATTAAAAAAAATGTTGGCTGTTAATTTTTTTTGTTCACACCTGCTGGTGCTCAGGGGTTACTTCTGGAAGGGCTTAGGGACCATTCGGGATGCTAGGAATCAAACCTGAATCAGCTGCATGAACCCTCACCTGCCCCTTCTAGATTTTAATCCTGGGCCAGTTCTGTAATCCTCAGACCCAGGTTCTGATCTAGCAATGCCGCCAGTTTTCGTGTGATTTGGCTTCATCTTCATGAAAGAGACTCTGAGCTTTAACTCCGTTATATGCCCCATGATCCTGTTGGTGAAGGGAGCTTCTGAAATGCCTCATTTCCATCTTTCCTCTACTCAAGCACAGTCGACTTGCACATACACACTGATCACAGCCCACACCCGCACATACACACCGATCACAGCCCACACCTGCACATACACACCGATCACAGCCCACACCCGCACATACACACCGATCACAGCCAACACCCGCACACACACACCGATCACAGCCCACACCCGCACACACACACCGATCACAGCCCACACCCGCACATACACACCGATCACAGCCCACACCCGCACATACACACCGATCACAGCCCACACCCGTACATACACACAGATCACAGCCGCACACCGCACATACACACAGATCACAGCCCACACCCTGCCAGGCCACCTGTCCTCCTACAGGGCCAGGTGCCCGGCTGGGCTCAGCAGGAAAGACTTTAAGGAAAGAAAGAGACATTTCCTCAGGCAAAAGGAGGTTCAGTAGGTTTTGGGACAAGATATGATTTCGATATAGATTGAGATAAGTCCCAAATGTCACCTTTTGAAGCATTTAAGGAAGTGATTGTTTTAGATTAAGCGCCTGAAAAGAAAATGATGCAGAAGTGACAAGACACTGGAATTTTGTTTTAAGGTGACTTAAAAGTATGCATTAAAGTTGTAGTGCAATAGGTTTTTCCAGAACAGAATTTGAGCCCAGGGAGGAGATGATGTGAGATTTGTGCTCTCTTAGAATGGGCCAGTGGCTGGGGGCAGAGAGCACACTTGATTGGCAGCTGATGGAGCACTTGATAGATTGATGGAGCAATCTTGTTGCTTCTGAGGCAGCCGAGGACAGGCTCTGCCAAGCATGAAAAGAAATTGCTTTGACTTTGTGAGGTGATGACAAAAGCAAGACCCTGCCGGACCTGAGGCTGGGTTTGTGCTGGTGATAATCTAGAAGTGTGACTCACTTCCTGTGGGCTGGCTGCATCTGAATGTGAAAGTGGAAACTCCTGAGTTCTCACCTGGATTCCAGCAAGGCCCAGCCCACCCTCCTTGCTGAGCAAAGGGTCCCTGACATCCCGGTTCACTCTGATCCTTTCGTCCCAGTCTTTCCGTTTTCCTGCTGGGAGTGTGGTCCAGTCTTCAGGCCGGGCCTAGGTACCCAAGCAGTCAGCAAACAAATCCCTCTTAGCAGATGCAGCTGCCCAGAGGCGCAGTTCAAGTTCACGAGGTAGCTTGGAGAGGACAGGCAGGAACGGGACTCCGTCCTTTCATTCTCGCTCTCAAGCATCTTCCGGAAGTTTGCTGGGTTTTCGTTTTGCTTTTATGTTGTCCCAATTTCTTCTAAATAGAAAAGGAGTCCAAATATTTTAATTTCCGTTTTCCTACACAGAGACTGTCATCAATGTGTGAGGACAGGACGGTTGTTTTAAATGACTTTTGCCCCTTTCTCTAAATCACAGATAGTCCCGAGCAGAGCTGGTGGTTTGGGGATTTTTTTTAAAATCTCAGATGGTTGCAAATCCCCAGCCCATGTGATAAAAGATACTGACATTAATATTCTGGTGTGCAAGCTAATTCCTTCAGCCCAGCTGTGAGGCAGCGGCTCTGTGACTGAGGTGAGAGTGCTGCCATGTGCAGCGTGGGCACAGGCCTCAGAAAGGCTGATCTGTTACTTGCACCTTGTGTGAATGGTGGCAGCTTGGCTGTCTCCATGGGTGAGCAGAAGATGCTCTGTTGTCTCACTGCTGCGTTCAATTTACTGACTCCCTCGAAAGGTTCAGAGCAGGAGCCCAAGGATTGACGGTTAACTATTTATGTCCTACCAGTTTCCAGACTTGACTCCTCCTTGACTCTTACCCAAGAGATGAGCACACACAATTCCATGTAGTATTTTCTCCCATGTCTGCCATGTGTTCCTTTAGCAAATCTCCAGGTTGCTTCAGGCTCCATAAAGGATCCCAGTGTTTCAGAATAGCACCAGGTGGACCAATCTTGTCACAAAGCAAAAGAACCTCTTCCTACCTTTTTGCTTTCAAAGCATAGCAGCAATTAATTTTATCCTTTCTTCTACCATCCTCTGCTTATTTCTTGTTTTCTCAGAGAGCCAGCTGTTCAGGTTCTTGTATTTTCAAAGGGATGACAGACTTTTAGAGTTGAACCATACAATTAGTTATTTTAACTTGGGGGCCACACCCAGTGGTGCTTGAAGATCCTGAAATAGCAGGGATCAAACCCAGACCTCCTGCATTGAAAAGCATGTACTGCAGCCCAATAAAAGATCTCCCCAGAGCCCATCCCCAGAACACAATGCTTACAGCTAGTGGAGAACTGAGGATACCACCGGATAATCAGTAAATAATCCATACATGCTAACTTTGGAATTAAAAATTAAAATGAAGAGAGTCAGGGGCATTGCACATTGAGAGAAATCATGCCTTGCATGTACCCCAGGTTTGAATCCAAATACCTTTGCCAACCCAAATATTCAATTATTAAAAATTTTTTGTTATAATGTACCTGGGTAATCTTAGCAGAGCCTCTTGGCTTTCACTTTCTCATCCTCTGAATTGGCATGTATAATTTCCAGACTCTACTTTCTCTCTGGTTATAAGTGAACAAGGTGCTTCGTGAATGAATAGCTCTCTCCTTCAAACCTCCCAGCCCAATCTGTGTGTCTTCACACCCATTGTGCTCAAATACTGCAGCTGAAGCCAACTTTGCAAAGAACCTGCCACCGCATTTCTGTGCCATACCCATTTCCTGCATTTATTTTCTATCTGGAATGTTCTCCTGGTCTAGATCCAGATGGTCCTTAGCGCCCTCCTTGGCAACAGAATTTCCTCACTTGCTCCATGAAGCTGATCCACCCTTTTGTGTCCTCCAGGAAATCTGCATGCTCTTTGCATGACTGATCTTAATTGTTAGGGATCATTCTCCCCCCCAGTAACACTTCAGAACACAAAGTTGAGTCATATCTCTCCACAGAGCTCAGTGATAGACATATAAAATCCTACCCCAATCAATATGTAGAAAACATCAATAGGTTAACTGAGCCTTTTCCCATATAGTTAGGTTGGTTTTCCTTAAAGCATGGTAGACTCAGGTATTTTACATCAAATGGAGTCTCAAGAGAAGGTCCATTCCTAGATTTCTTAAAGATTAGACTTAGAGTGTCGCAGCATCACTTCTCAGCTAAACAAAGTCACAAAGCTAACCCAGATTTTAGAGGAAGGCAGCTGGGGCTCACCAGGTAATGACACAAGTGACCTGGGTGTAGAGGGAGAGGAAGGGCCGTGTCCGTCTATAGAGACTCTGCCTGACCCCTATCCACAAAGCAGAGAAGCGGAAAAACAAGTTAGAACAGGAATGAAGAGTTTCATAAAAAGGAAAAAAAAGGAAAAAATTAAAAAAGTAGGAAAGAGTCTATTTCAGGGGAAATATTTCAGAGTGTGAAAATACCACATGATGAAACAACCAAAAACCTTGAAAGGGCCAAGCTCTGACTGGCTCAGATGGAAACCACTGGCTGGTCCAACATAGAAATTGCTATCACTGGTCCGGGTTTTTCAGGTAAACTTCCCCACACAAGTTCTTTGTTACTGATCATGCTGATCCTTTCCAGGGGCTGTGCCATCTTGCACCAAACGTTAGACTCCAGGGCCCCTCAGAGGGAAACAAATTTCTCAGTATGAGGATCAGCAAACTCTCGCTCAGAACACAACCTGGGAGGCGACAGGAAGGGACCTTATGATGTTTAGACGGAAGCAGAATCTGTAGAAATGGCCCCTGCCACCCATGAAAAAAAGTGCTGAAAGAGTCCCCATTGGAAGTAAAGGAGGGAATGAACAAAATGCTTTTCTGTTATCGGAAACGCTAATGTTTGCTTATTGCAGCAGTGATGGTAAAGGCAAGAGACTTACACGACACAGAGGTTTGAATCACACAGAGAAGCGGTGTAAACTGGAACAATTAATTTAACATGTCTGAACTTTTTTTTTTAATGCAAACAATGATAATTCCATTCTCCTTGGGAGATTGTCACAGAGAAGTAAATGCCAAAAGGTATAAATTTAGTGAATGCTAATTCCCTTCCTTTCATCTCCTCCTGAATTTCCTTGTTATCTGGCTTAGGACAATGAACAGAGACAATCCAACTGTTAAAGCGATTACTAAAATGTGACTTTTTTAGATGGTCTGAAAAGCGTAACTGGTCAGAATATAGAGCTGCCTGGTAGAAGGAGGACCTGAGAAGTTGAGCGGAATTTCTGTAATGAATGTTCACATAGCAGTTAGGTTGCTTTTGATTATATTTCATAGTCTACTAAAGTTTCCATTCAGTTGTCTTTGATATGAAAAATAGTTTTGCATCAGCATCTGCAGTGGCCTTATTTAAACCTGGTGATTTGGATCCCAAGCAACCTGCATGGATCAACAGCCAAGGGGGCTGCATCATGTCAGCTCCTTCTACCTTCATTTCAAATCTTTATCACTAAATTAGCCAGTTGTCATTGAATGTGTCCTAGTGAGCTAGGCCAGAGGGCACAAAGAGGCATCATTTCTCAGAGAAGGTGTGATCTGCTTAGAGAAAGAACAATAGCAATTATAAGATAGCCCATGGTTGATAGCCAGACTGCGCATGATGAGTTCAAAGAATGGCGAGACCACGTGTGCTGTTGGGAGTCTGAGAACAAAACCCACTGTGCAATACTAAGGGCTCAGATAACAGTGACCATGGGTGCTTCTCATCAGGCTTGGAATCAGAGAAAACATGAAAGAAGCCCAAAGGCCAAGAATGGACTATTAGGTAAGCAGTGGTGGTGGACTTCCATGGGTATATGTCAGGCTTCTTGCAGACACAGTGACAAGGCACTTCTTGCTGGGCATATAAGAGCGACAGGCCACAATTCCTACAGATCTCTGAGAGAACAATGTAAGGGGGAAATTGAGAAGGATAACACATCAAATGGAACAGGTTAGTTTGGATTATTCCCTCACCTCCCACATTTTTTCTACTTAGTTTTATTTTTGTTATTGTTGTTGTTGTTGAAAAAACGACAGCTCCTGCTCTGGGCAGATCACTTATCCACTAAACCTTTCGTATTTGTAATTTCCTGTCCAGCTGACTGCAAAGGAAAATGGCTAAACCTCGTCCCTATAACTCATCTGGCTGGGTCCTATCAAAGTTTCCAACAGCTGTTATCATTTTATTGCTCCTTCCTCAAAATATGATTTCTTATCCCCTCTGCCAAATAAGAAGACCAATTAGTGGTCTAAATCATGAGTGAAAAGCACCAGAAAAGTTAGGAGATGAAATTTTCACATAAATCTTTTCCAAGCTCATAAATGTAAAAATGTGTATAAAATACTCCCAAGCAGCGGAGATTCCCAGGAGGAGGTTTTATGCACGTGTACCCTGACATAGCTGGGCAGAGCAGAGGAGTTTTCTGCACTGGTCTAGAACCTGCAGGGAGAATCTTACAAGCCTGTGTATGAACCTCTTCGTCCCCACCCCACCCACCCCCCAGCAGACAAATTGACTAAATGTTTACTCTTGAACTTCTCTGAACACTAACTTCTGCTTTTCAGTTTGTCGTGTCAATTTGTCTGAGCACTGAAATGGAAAGCTGAATAGTTATTTCAAAAGTACAGATGGAGCCCCTTGTTTATAGTATAATTCTTTACACCAAATGGAACTGCAGGAGGTTCAAATTTTGTAAAGGTCTTCCAAAAATCCAAACACATTATTCATTTCAACAAATCTGACAATTTTTGAACTACATAAATTTTCAAACAATTTTTTTAGTCCATTCGTGTTAACTGAGGTTAATTTGAAGATACTGCTACTTCCCAAAAGAAGTGGTTGTGCTCCAGAAGGCGATTTATGGCAGCACGTAGTTCTATTGGCCTCTTCTGTCTTGGGTGAACAAATAAATTACCTGTATTAAGGACCTTAAAAGATTTTTTTTTTTTAAATCTAGTCTATCGGCTTGGAGAGATGTCACAGGGGTTGAAGTACTAGCCTTCCCTCCCATGCACCCTGGCTCAAATTCTCAGTATGACATGTACTCAGTACCCAAACACTGCCAGTCAGCAATAGTCACTGAGCACTGCTGATTGTAGCCCCAAAATTAAAAAAGAAAAGGAAAGGAATTTACCTAATTTTAGTTACTGATAAATGCTTGGGACAAAGTGGCAATAGGTTTTAGTCTGCTCATATGAAAGATAAAATTTAGGCATTAGCTTTTTGCCCATCTCTCCACTAACTCTTACACTATTGTAATTACATTTGTTAAAAGCATTTAGTTTTGGGGCTATGAAACTAAATTATTTATCAGCTTTTTGGGCCACATCCAGCAGTGCTCTTGGTTCTGTGCTCAGGGATCACTGGTAGGGCTAAGCGGGACCTTATGGAGTGCCAGGGAATTGAACCCAGGCTGGCTGCATGCAAGGCTAGAGTCCTACCCACTGTACATCACTCTGACCCCTAAAAATCAGATTATTTTTGAGGGAGGTGAGAAGGCAAAATCTACTGGGGAAATAAACAGTTTTCATTTATTTTAATAAATTGTTTTGGCTAAAAAAAGATTAAGCCTAAACTTGCTAGAATATTGACCATTTTCTATCCACAAGGTATCTCCATCATAGACGATTTTTCAAAGTTTGCTCTGAGAGAGCACAATTCTTCTGTATATTTTAAAATCTCAAACGCTAACATCTCTACCTATAAAGAGATGAATAGAGAACTTTGAAAACTGGAAGTCTGGCCAATCAAGGGGCTCTTAGACTTTTATTTTTTGACAGAGAAAGATAAATTGCTGCTTGAATAAAATTAGTTTCTATCTTTGGAACCCTCAGTGAGATGCTAATATTTCCACTGGACTAGACGGGTGAAACAAAATCAAACCAGAGTTTTATAAATCACCTTTGCATTTTATTGCTTATCCAGACTTCCCCCTCTTCAGAACTCTACCTAGCAGACCAGCCTATCACAGCCCGGCTCATCAATAAATGCTGGATTTTGAGATAACTACAAAGTATGCTACCCGCACAGCAGAGCCTGGCAAGCTACCCGTGTTGTATTTGATATGCCAGATACCAGTAACAATTATAGACCTCATTCCCATGACCTGATGGAATGGTTTGAGGCTCCTTTATGTTCCTGGAGCAAGCAGGTGCCCTTGGGCTCTACTAGCATGAGACAGGTCATATGGAGATGTTACAGGTGCCCGCTCGAGCAAATTGATGATGAACAGGAAGACAGTGATACAGTGATTAACACTATAAAATAGGAGCTCTATATGCCAGAGAGCAGACTCATGAGAAAAAATAAACAACAGACAAAATAAAATAACGCGATGGTTCTCAAAGGGACTTGCGATGAGGTGAGCTGGGGCCCGAAGTGCACCTTTCAGATCCCTTGGAAGATGTGAGGGGACAGAATCTCACCCTCTTTTCCTTTTCTTTAAAAAAATCTTCAAAACAATGAAAGAGAAATTCGGACTTTCATGAGGATTACTCAGAAGCCCCAAAATAGTTTTAGCTTTGTCCAATCTGGATTTAAATGTCAGTAATTTAAGGCTAGCTTTATGAATGCAACGTCTATCTCCCGCAGCTGGGCCGTATTATTTCAGTGACTTTTTATGCTGAAGTTGGCCGTAAGTTCTATGCTTGATTTATGAAGCAAAACACCCTATTTACTGTACAATGTTACAGTGCTGACATGCGGGGTCACTCAGAAATGCATTTGGAGTCGAGCAAGGGAACAGGGTCAAATGAGCATCATGCAATGGTTTATGAATGTAAAATGTGGGTCTTACAAAAGAAAGCAAGATTCTAAGAGCCCAAATGAAAATTGTGACAAACAGTAGCAGACTGCTTGAATTTATTTGTAAGTACAAGATTACAGTTGACGAGGCAACTTTTGTGCTGGACCAGAAAGTGCAAAGCATCAGAATGGAAGTATTGCCTTTCCCCCAACCCTCAGCCTAGGACCTCTGTTCATATGGAATATCACTATCACTATCACTATCTTCCCATTCATCGTCTATTTGCTAGAGCGGGCACCAGTAATATCTCCATACGTCCCGTCTCATGCTAGTAGAACCCAAAGGCATCCGCTTGCTCCAGGAACATAAAGAGCCTCAAACCATTATATTAGGTCATGGGAATGACTTAATATAAATGATACTGGTATTTGCATTAACTTTCTATGTTCCTGTAAAATGGAGAAATCATCAGAGTTTCCATATGAACTGGTATTTTTGATATGCCAAATACCAGTTCATATGGAAACTCTGATGATTTCTCTATTTTGACAGGAACACAGAAAGTTAATGTGAGATGATCAATGCAAACGTTTTTTAGAATTGATCATGCTTGTCCAACCTGGGTGATCCACTAGCAAAACACTTCCAGAAAGGAACATTATTACAAAGAGACAATTTCATCATATTCTGAATTTTCATTCTGAAATAAAAGCTTAGTCATGCACTTATAGAATTTTTATAGACAATTCTTTCTTATAGAATCAACAAAGAAAGAAATGAATGGTAGAGAGGATTACGGATCTTTTTCTTCTGGTAGGTTTTACAGAGAGAAGGAAGGGAACAAATTTTCTAAAATGTATCCAATGGTCACGAAAAGCACATGTAGTTTAGGTGTGATATGGAGAGAGTAACCCAGCGTCATGAGCCAGTCAAGAGATTTACTAGTCAGTCTATCAGTCTGTGATTTTCCTATTGTTCAAGTTTTCTCAGATTGTGAATATAACTAATAACAACATAATCTTTAGAATAAAACTTCCTAAGTGTGTACCACATGGAAAGCTGAGGTGTGCTTTTTTAACTTGCTGAATTGTAGAGAACGCACTAAATGTTTTATTCATTTGAGGAGTCAAGCAAAAAACAGGTAGAAACTAGGCCTAATGCAAGGACGAACTAATGTGAAAAGGGAAAAAGTGAATGAGAAAA
>JAJIBD010002752.1:0-95785 GCA_021461705.1 Cryptotis parvus
TTTTTGTTGTGGAAATGATAATTCAGTTTATTTCAATTGGTAGTATTAGAAATATAGTCTAAGATGTTGACTATATAATGATTAATGAAATGTGATCTTTTTCTTCACATAGTTTACTGTTTAATAAAGAAATATAATATGGGGCTGGAGTGATCGTCCAGGATGTGGGGCATTTGCCTTGAACAAAGCCGACCAGGGTCAATCACTGGCACCCCCATATGGTCCCAAAGCAGCGCCAGGAGTAATTTCTAAGTGCAGAGCCAGGAGCAACCGCTGAGTATTCCCAGGTTTGACCCAAAAAGGCAAAGAAAGAAAAGGAAGGAAGAAGGAAGGAAGGAAGGAAGGAAGGAAGGAAGGAAGGAAGGAAGGAAGGAAGGAAGGAAGGAAGGAAGGAAGGAAGGAAGGAAGGAAGGAAAGGAAGAAAGAAAGAAAGAAAGAAAGAAAGAAAAGAAAGAAAGAAAGAAAGAAAGAAAGAAAGAAAGAAAGAAAGAAAGAAGAAAGAAAAGAAAGAAAGAAAGAAAGAAAGAAAGAAAGAAAGAAAGAAAAGAAAAAATATTATTCTGTGGACAGTTAATATGTATTAGTAAATATTAAGTACTAAGAAGATACAGTCTTGTATATCAAGTTCTAAGTCTGGATACGGCAAAGATAACAGAATTTTTCCTTGGGTGTTGTCTCAACTGAGACTAAGTGAATGAGAAAGGGTTGCCCCTAATGTAATTGCCAAGGTGAAAATAGAACTGAAAAATTGCTCTTAGAATTGAGTGCAATGGGAGAAGCTAGAGGTATCTTCAGAGTCTCTTTGAAAGTAGATTATTGCCACTTCTTCTGGTTCTGGTTACAATGGCACAAGACATAGTCAGAACTGTTCAAGAACTGGGATCTGGAACTTAGACTATTTTATATGGTTCACAGAATATGTAAATTCCAAAACCACTACTGAGATTATTGGCCAAATACTTCTTTATTGTTATGTACAAATGTGAGTAAAACATATCTACCACACATAAATTAACTATATAGTTAATCGTTGTAATTAGCTATCACCCACAACCTACACCATATACAGGATTTAATATGAATAAAATAACGAATCTACTGTGCAGCAGTAATTATTATTATTTTTTGTCTTTTTTGGGTAACACCCAGGAATGTTCAATGGTTATTCCTGGCTCCGCATTTAGGAATTACTCTTGGCGATGCTCTGGGATCCATTGGGATGCCAAGGATTTAACGGGATTGGCCTCATGCAAGGCAAACACCCTACCTGCTGTACTATCATTCAGGACCCTCAGTAATAATTACTTACTGTATGTTGTGCACTGATGGGTAAATATTCATTGCACAAAGATTGCACCTGTTATTTTATAATATATAGTTGAATTAATCTTCACATTCTTAAGAGATGAATCCTAATCTTGTATACATTTTTTCTAAATTTTAAATGAAAGAAAAAATTAAAACTCAAAAGGAGATAAAAGTCTCATTAATATTTCTCTCACACACACATAAACACATGATGTTGATCCTTTTGTTTTGTACACAGAGCAAAAGGTCTCTCTTCCAAATCTTTCTCTGCTATACGTAGAGACTTATTCTGACTTCCATGTAGGAGGCTTTCTTTAGAAAGTCATTTATAAATTTATACACCTTACATACCTATTTCACAGTCAAAATGAAATAATCTAGGTATTCTCTAAAATAACAGCAGTATTGCAACATAAAAGCCATTCTTTGAGTAACAAGGTCATAAACAAATTGAGGATAAGGCACTTTCCTTGATCTGTATTTTCTTTTTTCTCTCCTCCTCCTGTCTTTTCCTCCCTCATTCTCCCCATCTTCCTTTTCCACTTACTACTTTTCCTTTATCCTCCACTTCCTCTCCCTCCTCCTCCCCTTCCTCCTCCTCCTCTTTCTCTGTAGCTCTCAGATCAAACATCAGTACTCAAGCATTCAAGGCAGTGACTTTGTATTCATTTATGTGCCCTGCCCTTTGCTCAGACATTAGACTATATGTCTAGTCCCTACTATAATTGTAGCACCATTTTCATCATGTGTTGAATGTTGTTTCCCCTAAAATCTTTGGTTGGATACACATCACATCTTTCCCATACTTCCAGCACTATACCAAACAAGATCTTTTACTTGTTCATTCCTGCTTTTCAATCCCTGATGATAAATGGCCTAAAGGATGGATATACACAACATTCTACAGGTTTCTCAATCCTTAGGACAATGTGCTTGGGCGAAAAATAAAAAGCACTTAGAAAATGTCTGTACAATAAATAAATAATTTGGAAATGCCAGCTTTGTTATTTTATCTCCCAAAGCTGCAATTGATCTCCCAGACTTGTATTTCTCTACGGCATAATCCCATATTCTTAGGAGATGGAAAAGATACATATCAAAAACAAAAGAGGAATGGGTGTTTAGTAGGGTATGCCTTCAAGCAAGAATTTATAAGCAACATCATCCTCAGATGAGACACAGGAACACAGAGGACTCAGCAAATGAGGAAATGTCTTCAAGAAGTAGACTCAATGCATCAGCAGTTGTTATTTTCAACTGGTGCTTTTTGCCACAAAGGACAACTGCTCTGCCAGGGTTGAGGGGAAATGTTTCCACTGACAAGGTCATGGCACCTTCCTGGATCTGGCACAGAATATAAAGTCTGGCAAGGCTGATTTCTTAAGTGGATTAGGTGGACCCTACATAGAGCCATGAATCATGACTACATTCCAAACTTTTGTACCCAAGAGCCCTGGAAATGCTTCTGTGAGAAAAGCCACTCTTCAGTTCTTTGATGAGTTGAATATTGCTGCCTGATTTTAGTCAAGTACACTTTTTCCACACTGCATTGTCTATGCCTGCCATCCTATTATCATCATCACCTTAAGTATATTAATGTGGCTGTGATCAAAATTGACCTATGGCCAAAGTCTATTATCAGAAACTAGGTGTGTCAAAAAATGACGAATGAACAAATCTACTTAAAATCACATGAGTAGCTATTAAATTTGATCTGTTTTATTTTTGTCAGTTCCTAAAAATTGTTTGAAGTAGTACCATTCCATTAAAAATGGGGGATATGGTAAAAGGCAATTTAGCCCTTTTCCAAAAAAAAGCAGGGACTTAACCAGCTCACCAGAGAATGGCTCCCACAGCTCTTTCCCCCTATCTTGATTTCTGTTTCAGGCGTTTTAGGCTTTTGTACCTCAAAAAGGAGATGATGAAGAATAAAGAAAAACAGTGGGAATATAAATTTGGGGATTCAGTAAAGTTTAGGTAAATTGAAGATGGTCTGAAATTTTACCTACGGTAAGGTGTTCAGTAGAAAAGAAATGGTTGAACTTAAATCAATCAGTTATTAATTTGCGTTTTACACTGGTCCAAATACTGCTGTTATGGAAAAATATGGAGAGAATATAGAGAATTGAGAGGACAGAGAGAACTTGTGATTATCATTTTCTATACAAGTGAAAATACCTGTTTCAATACACAGAAATTTGTAGTGATTTATGTCTACAAAGCACAGCTCAATGTAAACATAGCAAAATATGCAACATATATAAATAACTTTGATATTAAGTATAGCTATCTAGGTGTAGAAGTTATATAGGTAGGTGATAATTAAAACGACGTAGCAATTTTTCAACTCTGGAATAGACCATTTTACTGAACAACAGCAATCTTGGCCGGTTTTGGCGCAAACCTTGCTATTGTTTTAGACAGCGGGTAGAGAATTTTGAGCCCATTTCTTAGGTGAAAGGGACACAAATTTTAAAGACTAGACAGGGGAGCCCAAAGGAGCCTCAGCCCTCGGCCAGAGGGCAAGCGGTGCACAAGGGATTCTTGCTTTCAGTGAAGCCTTTGCCGCCCGGTGAGCAAAGACAAGAACCCCGCCCCTCCTGACCGCACACTTCCCGCTGCCTTGCTCCAAACCTTGATTCTCTGGAACCCTCCCCCGTCTTCCCCACTCCCCGCTTCCAACCCTGATCCTGGGAAGTTAGAATGGAAATGACGCGCGCAAGCCGTGGCAGCGGCGTGGCCGCTCCGTCAAGGCCGGCACTGGTCTGGTTCTTGCCCATGGCCCAGGCTGCGTTCCAGTCCCCAAGTGCGGGTGCCGCTGGCACCCGCACCCTCCCGCTCCGGAGGGCATCGTCCACGGCCGCAGCTGCAGCCCCGCTCCACTCTGACGTCTGCTCCCAGCTCTGACGATCGCCCCCGCCAGCCACCTTATAAAGGGGACTTGTGCCAACCCTGGGAGCGGCCGCCACCTCGCACCGCGCCGCGCTCGCTGCTAGCGCTTTCACACCTGTCAACTTTGCGCCCCGACTCCTGGGGACGCGGGCTGGAGCCGCTGGAGTCCGCTGCCTGGCACAGCCCCGCTAGGCCCCCGCCTCCAGCCCAGCGTCTCCCCCAGACTCTGGCAGCCCGCCTGGGCCCTGGGGAGGAGATTCAGACTCGGCGCTGCCCCTCGCCAGGTAGGAGCCCGCTGGGCAACACCGCGGACTGGGCGGGCCGGTTCCCCGCGGGCGCGGCTGCAGGACCAGCCGAGGGGACGCGCTTCTGCTTCTCGGTGAAAGTGCGCCGGATCTGGGGGTGCTAAGGGCTGGGAAGTCGGGGCGCGGCAGGTGGGTAGAAGGCACCCCTCCATCCACTCTCAGGCATCCCATCGAGAAGCTGCGGGCGCTGGCTGTGGCCCGAGAAAGAACTTCTCTTCTGGAGCCAAAGGGTCACAAAGGCAAGGCGCTTCTTGCCTGCTGGCGCTTGTCTGGCATCCCCCGGAATGCCACGGAGGCTGGTTCTTCCGTCGAGGTCTCTTTACCCACCTGCTCGCGGAAAAGCCGAAGTTTCCTCCAAAAACTTGCTTATGTGAGCCAGGGTGCATAAATTAGCCCTAATCACTTAATGGGGTGGGGTTGGGTGATAAAGAGAAGAATTCCCAAAATGAGAGCGTTAGATCCGTCTTTAAGAGTCTTATTATTTCATTTTATATCTTTGATGCTTAAAAGAAAAGAATAAGCATTTTCGCCCCATGGTTTCTGTTTTCTTGTATGCGTTATTAAGGAGGGTGGAGGGAGAGAGAGGAGGAATCTAGACAATGGCTAAGGAAGCAGAGTTGATCAAGAGGCTAGACCCTTTAAACAGCATAGCGTTTTACTTTCTTCCTACAGTAACTTGAACAATAAGCAACTTGTTGAAAATTGAATTTGATATACATTTTCCTAAATATTTTTTCAGCTATTTACATAGCTGCATTTCCTTTGGAATGATTTTCTGAAATTATTTGAAAGCCGGGATGGGAGAATGAATACTGTATTGTGCTAGTCTCTTTTGAGATACATTACTGAATAATTCTAGATTGAATGGTAAGTTTGTTCCAAAATTCTAATATAGAAATACTCTTTGTAAGTGAGACGACTTATTAAATGCAAGATAAATATGATGACTGCATTTCTTTAATATGATTTTCATATCTTCTTGGTTTTGAATGGTCAAAAATTCAATAGCCTGCTTAAAAGAATTAGTAAAATAGTAAAATAGTGGACACTTGTTGGTAGCGACTAGTTTAACATGTGATTGCAAAATAATTTTTTAAGTGGCACAGAATCTAGCATGAGCCAGATGGTTTATTGTTGGCTGCCTGTGCATGCTTGACTGGTTTATAATGCCCGGCTGTGTTTCCTTCAGAAGTCTTGATGAAGTAGCCAGTTGTGGAACCAAACAGATCCCTAAGTAAAAATGGCGTTCCACGTGGAAGGACTCATAGGCATCATCGTGTTCTACCTTCTGATCTTGATGGTTGGAATATGGGCTGCCTGGAGAACCAAAAACAGTGGCAGTGCGGAAGAGCGCCGTGAAGCCATAATCGTTGGTGGCAGAGACATTGGTCTGCTGGTGGGTGGATTTACCATGACAGGTAGGTCACGATGCCTGCCCCGCCTTGGTTTCTCAGTAACAAAGAAAATGTTGTTTCTTTGTCTTTGGGGATTTGTTTACATTATAGTATATTTTAAAATGATTTTATATTTATTTACAAAATTAAATGGTTTCAACTCTTGAACAATTGAACAAAGTGAGTTTATAATTAATCACTGGGCGGAATATCAATGAAACAAATCTGAATGGGCTCCTTAGTACATGGAAATAGTGTGACAAAGAAAGAATTGGAAAATTGTGCAAAAGTGTCCTAGTGTTGCTAGTGATACATATGCTAATGAAAAAGAAACGTCAATAGCTGATTTTCATTAATGTAGGCATGACGTTTTGACTTTGAGTTATTTTTAAATGGCAAATTTAATGTGCACTCGCTGGCAATGGTTTTAGACCTGAATGAATCAATTTGGGTGTGACACATTTCCAAATTAATTGATGCCCTGTTTTGAAACCTAATTCTCCCATTTGATAAACTAATTTCCTGACAGGAAGACAATGCTATGGTGGAATCCACAGAGCTGAAAAACAAAACAACAAAAGGATTTCTAAATGCTTTGATATAACAGGAGAAACATTAGGGTGTGTCCTACCAGAATTCTTTCCAAAGCGTCTGCCTGCTGACGGACAGTTAATTCTGTTCTAAGCACAGAGGTGGTTCTGTTTAGTGATTTGTTTTATATTCATCTTGGTACTTAAAATAATTCTAAATTGTTTCAGTCTGATTTATATGCATATATGTAATTTGACACATAGTCATCATTGACACTCTTCTCATAGTTTCTGTAGATTTTAAATCATTGGCAATATGATTGATACCGAGTGCCTACTGTGAAGAATATTCCTTGCACTCACATCCCAGAAGGGGTGAGGGTGAGGGGTAGAAACCGTGGGTTGTTTGCTCCGGATTGTCTGTGAAAGGGCTCATGGAAACAAACTGAGAATTTTTGTCTTGTGTAGTTTGGGGGCCACACCCAGCAGTGCTCAGGGCTTACTCTTGGTTCTGCTAAGGGATCACTCCCTGCAAAGCTGGGGGGACCATATGTGTGGCTGAGGACCCAGGCTAGGTAGGGTATGTGCACAGTGAGTACCCTACCCACCCAATGGCATCATTCCCAACCTGTATTTTTGTTCTTTTGTTTTGTTTTCATGAGAATTAAATAAGACTACTTCACATTGAAGAAATAGCCTATTGAATATTATCTCCAAAATGATTTAAATAAAACTGATTTTGAAATGACACCCTAGGGCTGGGTAGATGGTACAGTAGACAAGACACTTGTCTCACGTGTGGCCACCTGGACTCAATCCCCAGTACCCATCTAATATGCTGAGTCCTGCCAGGAAGAACCTATCTAATATTCTATCAAATCAATATGTGAAAATTGTATTGCATTTTTTCCAGGTGAAGTCAACAATGTTTTAGAGCACCTTGTGGACTATATACCTTATCTTTCAAATACTCCTTTGATGATTGTTGAAATCTCCATCATTGCATGGTTTCTTTTTTTCCCTGGTGGCAGAATGGTGAATGGTTTAGCTTTCAGTGAGGAAAGTGAGAAAAAGACTGACATGGTCAACAAAGACCTACAAGGCCAAGCTCAGGTTTACTGGCAGCCCCAGTCCCAGTGACCTTCCTGATTGCTCACAGATAATCCTCTATTATTTTTGCAGTGAGGGGGGGCACTTTGGGGCCAGACTCTAAGGTGCTGGGGGAGGCTGTTTCTAGCTGTGTTTGAGTGAAACTTTGCAGTGCTGTGAGCACCATATGTAGTTCCAGGGATCAAATCCAAATTCATAATATTCAAGGTGAGTGCCTTTACCCCTAATCTTCCCACCCAGATGTATAACCTTTTTAAAGGTTCCACTTTATTTGTTTATAAAGGTACATAGTTTGCAATGTCAGAACTCCACCCATAAGAAGATCTGATCACAGCCCAGCTTGCGTGCCCACTTGCAGCTGCGCCGGTTCACCAATAAATGATGGAAATCAGAGATGAAAAAAGAGTATGCAACTGCAATGGCAGAGCCTGGCAAGCTCCCTGTGTCGTATTTGATATGCCAAATACCAGTAACAATTATAGATCTCATTCCCATGACCTGATGGAATGGTTTTAGGCTATTTATGTCCCTGGAGCGAGCAGATGCCCTTGGGCTCTACTAGCATGAGACAGCACATATGGAGATGTTACCGGACCTGCTCAAGCAAATCAATGATGAACAGGAAGACAGTGACAGTGACATAGTTTTCAAATTTACCCTGATCTCATTTTTCTATATATGTACATATATTTACTGTGAACAATATTTTCTATGATGATACATGCAAATAACAAAATAAGAATCATTCATAAACCTACTGAGTAAAGATAAGTATACTGAAATGTGGATATAGATCCAAACCCTCAAAGTAAAATAAAATTTTAGCAAAACATAGCAGAAAAAAAGTAATAATATTTGCTTTGTGTTACCATCATATAAAGGCTAATATGAGGATAAAAGTATTTCCTATAGCTTTCCAAGCTATTCTAGGACTAGAACTTATAAATTTTTATTTACTTCAAGAATTAGTACATAAAGTTTCCATTTAAATGTGTTTAAGATTCCTTGGCAGAAAGCTCTTTTCTTCTAGTGCAATTTTGCTTCAAAAAATTTTACAGAATAGTATCTAGTAAAAATGTATGCCCCGGTTTTCTCTAAAATATTAAATATCTGCAAAACGTCACGATCACGATCACGATCTTCCCGTTAATCATCTATTTGCTAGAGCGGGCACCAGTAATATCTTCATATGTCCTGTCTCATGCCAGTAGAGCAAAGGGCATCGGCTTGCTACAGGAACATAAAGAGCCTCAAACCATTATATTAGGTCATGGGAATGACCTAATATAATTGTTACTAGCATTTGGCATGTCAAATACAACACGAGCAGCTTGCTAGGCTTGCCGTGCGGAAGGCATATTATTTAAACACCTCCAAATAAAACATTTATTGATGAACCGGCGTGGCGCAGCGGCCGTGCAGGCCGGGCTGTGATGGGCTGGTCGGCTGGGTGGAGTTCTGAAGAGAGGGAAGTCCGGATGTGGAAAATGGCGGCACCCATGGAGTGGGTGGGGGTCGCCTGGCTGGTTGTGAGGTTCTGCCGGGGTGGTGGGCCAAGGCTAGAACCCACCATGCCTCCCGACTGCCTCATGAACGGCTGGGCACAGGGAGAGCAAGGAACCGCTCTGCCCCGTGTCTGAGTCTCTGGACCAGCATACCTGGGCTGGATTGAGGAAGAAATTGCTGCAGGGTGGGTGTCGATGATCCGGGCTGTGATGGGCTGGTCGGCTGGGTGGAGTTCTGAAGAGAGGGAAGTCCGGATGTGGAAAATGGTGGCACCCATGGAGTGGGTGGGGGGGTCGTCTGGCTGGTTGTGAGGTTCTGCCGGGGTGGTGGGCCAAGGCTAGAACCCACCATGCCTCCCGACTGCCTCATGAACGGCTGGGCACAGGGAGAGCAAGGAACCGCTCTGCCCCGTGTCTGAGTCTCTGGACCAGCATACCTGGGCTGGATTGAGGAAGAAATTGCTGCAGGGTGGGTGTCGATGATCCGGGCTGTGATGGGCTGGTCGGCTGGGTGGAGTTCTGAAGAGAGGGAAGTCCGGATGTGGAAAATGGCGGCACCCATGGAGTGGGTGGGGGGTCGTCTGGCTGGTTGTGAGGTTCTGCCGGGGTGATGGGCCAAGGCTAGAACCCACCATGCCTCCCGACTGCCTCATGAACGGCTGGGCACAGGGAGAGCAAGGAACCGCTCTGCCCGTGTCTGAGTCTCTGGACCAGCATACCTGGGCTGGATCTGCAAAACGTACTCAGATCAAAGAAAAGGAAATGCAACTGAGTATGTAGTCAAATTTCAGATTCTTCTGAGTCCTATTTGAGTGACAAAATCTTTGTTAGAGGACCTGAGAGATAGTTTACAGGTAAGGGGTTTTCTGGCATATGGTCCGTATGGCTTCTATCCCAACCCCCATATGATCCCACAAGCACTGCCAGGAGTAACTCTGCAGGACAAAAAGGAAGCCCTGAGCATAGCTGGGCATGGCCCTAAATCAAAATATATAAACACATTAAATTATATATATATTATGACATATAAATACCTAAGGCACATTATGTAAATAAATATAGAATATATAAAATACATGTTAGGTGCTTGGAAAACTCACAATGGCGTTTCTAAGTAATATTTAGAATTAAATGATATAAGTAACATTTTACAACTACCTTCAGTGTCTTGTGTATCCAGAACATTTAAGAAACAATTTTATTAATGAAAAGCACACATATCTATGATAACACATGTACGCTTATGTGCACACATTCTACTTCCTGACAACAATAGTCATGATAAATGAGAAGAAGCTAGTGCATTTAGAGCAGAAGGACTTCAAAATCACACTTTTATGGATTCTTCAGTATTGAGTATTCTTCTACCTCCACAGATACAGTATTGAGAGAAGTGGAAATGTTCTTAACTGAATATTTATTCTTCATTATCTCTAGAAAATACTTGACACATTAATAACTTTGTGACAAAAAACTCTGGGTCAATACTATCCAATAGAAATATAACCTAAACTTCAAATAAAATACCAAATTTTCTAAAAATAATTTTAATTATAAAAAGAAACATGAATTTAAATAACAATATGATTATTCAGATCAATTACTTGAAATACTTTTAATTGTACATATAATCAATAAAATAATTATCAGTGCATCTCACATTAATTTTCTTCAACACTTGTATCACTTGTCTTGTCTTCACTTGTCTTCCTGTTGTTCATCTATTTGCTTGAGTGGGCACCAGTAACGTCTCCATTTGTTGGGAATGAGGTCCCAACGAATTACTGTTGTTACTGTTTTCAGCATATCTAATAACCATGGGTAACTTGCCAGCCTACGCTGTGGTTCTGGGCTCATCCCAGGAGGCCCAGTCATTTTCTATGTCAGACCATCAACCAGCCAGGGTCCACGGGACAGAGCCCTATGTACTTATATTATTATTATTTTTTTAATTAGTGTTTCCATGATGCCTTTAACATTCCCAGTTGGCCCATTTTCAGCCTTCACATATCAGGAGCAGAGTAAGATCCCAGAGTAAAGACTTAGCTACGTAACGAGATGTAATACAGGTTATATAACAGTCTAAAATAACTACTGCATTGTAACACTAATGAGAATATAAAATCGCTTCCACAAGGTTTGGAAGACTGTTTTCCAGGGCCCTGAGTCAGGGCAGCTCACTCTAGATGCAGCTTTTCTCGTGTGTGTTCATGTTATTCTCTTATTGTACAAGGCCTTAGAAATAAAAGATAGGTGTCTCTTTAAGATATAAAACAGTGCACTTGCAGGCAAATGGTTTCACATGATGCCCAAAGGAGTTAAGGAAAGATCTGCTCCAAAGTTTTTCTAGTTCTAGCACTTGTTCCAGTTCTAGTTCCAGTACTCTTCAACACTAAACCTTAAAAATGCTTTGTGTATTTTATATTCATGGAACATATTGATCAAAATTAAATGCATTTTGGCACTCAATAGCCACAAGAGGCTAATAACTACTGGAGATCTGCTGAGCAAATTTATGGTATGACGCATTTGACAGTGCTTTTCCTTCATTTTCGTTCTATTTCAGCCACCTGGGTTGGAGGGGGTTATATTAATGGGACAGCTGAAGCAGTGTATGTTCCTGGATATGGTCTTGCTTGGGCTCAGGCACCAATTGGATACTCTCTGAGTCTGATTTTAGGTAAGTGAAAGTTTAGCCTTAGCCATCCATTCAGTCAAGCATGAAGAACTGATCTATGGACTGCTCAAGGGGTGGAGAACCCGGGAGTCAGAGCGGAGGAACCCCAGTGCCACTAAACCCACACCAATACTATAGGGTACTGAAGAAATGACAAGACAAGCAAAGTGACAGTGCACAGATGATAGCAGAACTCTCTACATAACAGAACACTAATGCATATATGATTTGATCCCTTGATTATGGAACATCTCTCAAAATAACAGAACACTAATGCATATATCATTTGATCTCTTGATTATGGAACATGTAAAAAAATAAAGTCTTGATTTTTATTTCTTTACAATCTGTTTTATTTCAAGAACACTGCAAATATATTACTAAAAATTAAACCAACTTGAATTGCACCTGAATTTTTTTTTCTGTTTCAGAATAATAAGAGGTCAAGAATTTAGCAGTGTTCCTAAATGCTTTTGTACTCAGAATACTTTAGTTGAACCTTGTCATGTTTAAAATATAAAAATTTAATATCTAAAGACCTAAGATAGGTCTGTGCTTGTCCTGTCCTTATTTTCAATCAGCATGCCTCAGTTATATTATTTAAAGCTCCTTAGATCATAAATAAGAATAGACATAGTAATAAATTATACCTCTTGTATATTTCTTGGTTCTCTATTCAAACGATATTTCAGACTAACTTATTAACTTTGAAGTGTTCTAAAATATACATTAACTTGGGAAATTATAGCATAGTAAAAGACTGAAATGTATCACTATTATAATATTGCTTCTTAATTTTCTCATATTTTAACTTATTTTATTCTCATATTTTAACTTATTATTTTCTACTATTTTAACTTATTTTAGGTGGTCTCTTCTTTGCAAAACCTATGCGTTCAAAGGGCTATGTGACTATGTTAGACCCATTTCAGCAAATCTATGGAAAGCGCATGGGTGGGCTCCTGTTTATTCCTGCACTAATGGGAGAGATGTTCTGGGCAGCAGCCATTTTTTTCTGCTTTAGGTAAGGATCAATGAATGTAATTATTGTTGACTCTGACTAATTGAATTTCTTTGGCATAACTTTACATATGCAACTTGACTTTCTTCAGCAATAACACAGGTTCATCCTTGCCTAGAATAATGAAATTGTCTCTCAGCTTGGGATTCTGCCCTTCTCCTATACTCTCCACCAGGAAGGAGGACTTCCTTTTAAAGTTCAAATCTGATCATACCAGTTCCTCTCCTAAAATAAAATCAACATCCACAATCTTTCGATGATGTGGACTCTGGCGATTTCTCATTATTTCCATTTTACCATACTGATGCACTGCTCTCTTGCCTCCGATGCTGAGAAAAACCAGTTGCTCTTTCTTTTCCACTCACCTTCACTTCTTCCTCTTTCACAGTCACTCAGCAAACCCAGGAAGTATCTCTCATATCTTATCAATTCCACAGAGCAATCATCTAAAGTTTGTTGAATGCCTTAATCTTGGAGTGCCTTACGTACCCATTGGAATTTGTTTTCATTGGACTTAAGCCTATCCATGTTTTCCAATATCATAAAGGTAGTGTATAAACTGATTGGAAGCAAGTCCTATATATTATTAGCAATTTCAATTCTATTAGGAATATGTAAGTTAACAAATTATTGATGAATTATTTACAATTGTAATTTCTTCAAACAAGGAAACCCCCAGCAATGCTTCCTTTTAATGCTTCCTTTCAATACTTACAATGCTTACAGCAATGTAACCTCAATACTTCATAAAAATTGAGTTATGGATATATTTATGGACTTAGAAAATAAGTGTGGAGTCACTAGTAACAAGGGACTAAGATCCGTTAAGCTAAAAACATATTTTTAGACCATTGGATGTTAAACCTACTTGTAAGCTTAGAGAAAAAGAGAATAGTAAAAAAATTTAAGAGTAATAGCCTACCTTTTAAATTACTTAAAATTAATTTTGATAATTAGCTACCTAAACTGTTGTACCATGTCATGAGTTTCTTCCTGAAGATGAACAGGGGTGGAAGTTCCATGGCATTCTCAGTGAACATGCCAAAGCTTGGCATTCAGGCACCGCTATGTATTATCCCCCACACCTTCTTACAAATGGAAAAATCTTTATCCAGACCATAGGTGGTCAGAACAGAGGTAAGATAAAAGGAATTTCCTCTATGTAAAATATTTTAGGCTACACATTTGCTTCTTTTTGTTTTGTCTTCAGATATAACATCTGTATATCGATTATTTATACTATATTTTGCTCCTTTCTCAAACCTCAATATAATCCTATATTATTTTATTGGTCTCCAGCTGGAAAATAAAAAAGTTACTTGATATAAAAAGTAGCTAGATAGTTACAAAATACTGAATAACACAATGAAAAATGTTGCATTTTCCTAGTGCTAGATACTAATTATCTACATTTACCACTGTACCTACAACCTAATGAAATCGTAAAATCTCACCTTTCTACCTTGCTATTATAAACCATGAATCAATGGTAATTTGTCATTGCTTTCAACCAAAAGATTTGGTGTAAAGAACAAACTACCTGCTGAGATATTTAAAAAAAGGAGTGGGTTGAATATCTAACATAATGCAAAATGCTCACTCACTGAATAAAGATCAATTTATATAACTGAACCTAAAGGAAAAATGGAATAATAACTTCATATTTCAAAAGGACTTTTGAAATATGAGCATTCTGACAGAATTCTGAACTTTGATGCATTATTTATGTGCATAGATGTGTACGTGTATGTAGATATAAATGTATGGAATGCCTGTGTATACATACATGAAAATATACATGTTCAGGTGGATATATATAAGGATTACTGATGCTACTTGGTTTCCATGCTTTGATAAAGAGAATGAATGTGAATTTTTAAATTAACACCAATATTTCTTCAACAATAATGTTGAGGCATAACTGAAAATTGCTGTTTATTAGTAATTTTATTATCTTAAAAAGTAGAAAAGTACATGGGCTGAGAAAATGGTTTAATGAGTTTCAGCACATGCTTACAAGCAAAAGACCCAGGTTTGATGCCAGCAGGACATGGTCTTCTAAGCATCACTGGGCAGGAGACCAAGAATTGCAAGAGGGCATTGAAGCACCTGAGCACCACTAAGTATAATCCCCAAACGAGGAAAACCAACAAAAAAAACAAGTATAAGATATATTGATATCTTGCTATGAGTGTGCAAAGTTCACCATTGAAATACAGTAGAATCTTAAACTATGTACTTAATGTAAATGAGCATTGCCCTTTAAACTTTTTAAACAATAAAAGGTAAAATATTAAAATATCAATAAGCCACAAAGCAGGTAAAAGAGATAAAATACAAGCAATTAATAAATGCAATCTGCATAAAAAAAGAAATCTTTTCACTCTTAGAAGTTTAGATTCAGCATTGTACAATTGCATTTTTATGACTGAGTAAACTGAAGCATAACAGAAGATATAAAATTATAGGTTTAATTTTATGTAACAAATGATTGAATTACTTAGAAAATATTCAAGGAAAAATATGCATCCCAGTTATTACAATGAAAGAAAGATAAAATGGGGTACGTCTCTAATACTTCTAAGTTTCTATATCTACTAGGACCTCAAACTTTTCTGGACCTGAATTTAGAAATATTTCTTCTCAATATGAACACTTCCTACCATTTATAATAGTATAAATTTCTGTATAATAGTAACAGAAATTTCACTACTATAAAATAAGGCTGTTTTTAAAATATAGTGACAATTAGGCTTTTTTAATAATTAATAGAATGTAACTTAGACACATCTTTATAGAGAACAGAGTTAAAGAAGTATGGCAGAGATATACTGAAGCTTCAACATACTGAAGTTTCAGAAAAATAATGTGCTAAATGTCTTTATCCAGTCATATATATATGATAAAGTAATATCATATATATGACTGTATATATATAAGTGTGTGTATATATATAGATATATAGATATATAGATATAGATATAACTTTTATCACTTGTCTTTCCATTGTTCATCAATTTGCTCGAGCAGGCACCAGTGACATCTCCATATGTCCTGTTGTGTGCTAGTGTAGCCCAAGGGCATCTTCTCACTCCAGGAACACGAAGAGCCTCAAACCATTCAAGTCATGGGAATGAGGTCTATAATTGTCACTGGTTTTTGGCATATCAAGTACGACACAGGTAGCTTGCCAGGTTCTACCATGTAGGTGGTATACTCTCAGAGTAGGCTGTCATCTAGTGCATTTACTGATGAACCACAATAGGGACAGGTCGACTTTTCTCTTGGGTGGAGCTCTGATGAGTTGCGAGGTCCAGATGTTGAAAACGGCCGCCCTCGTGTTGTGAGGGTTCCTCTGGCTTCTTGCGAGGTTCTGTTGGGATGGTGGGCCAGGGCTAGAACTTGCCTTCCCTCCTGGGTGCCTCATGATCAACTGAGCACAGGGAGAGTCAGTAGCAGCTTTGTCTGAATCTCTCTGAATTAGGCATACCTGGGCTTGAAATAGTCTTTGCTGTAGGGTGGAACTCTGACGAGCAAGGCTTGAGATCAGCTTTTCTCTTGGGTAGAGCTCTGACAAGCTGTGGAGTCCGGATGTTGAAAATGGCAAATCTCATGGTGTGGGGGTCCCTTTGGCTTCTTGCGAGGCTCTGTTGGTATAGTATGATACCAATATCCAAGGTCAGACAAAACACGAATCAGGAGGTTTTGTCAATAGGAGGAATCTACCACAACTTGTGGGAGTGGATTCAGAGGTCGGTAAGACAAAGAAGGGAACAGTGTGCTAATAATCGTCGAAAATGATAATACCAGCCTAGAACTGAGCATTGAATATTGGCAAAAAGATACACTTGATAACCTCTAAATGTATGTATTGCAATCCACAATGTGTAAGAGAAGGGAGAAAGAGAGAGAGAGAAAGAGAGAGAGAGAGTAAAGAGATAAAGAATCTGCTATGGAAGCAGATAGGGGGGGGGGAGGGAATTGGGGACATTGTTGGTGGGAAATGGGCACTGGTGGAGGGATGGGTGCTGGAACACTGTATGACAGAAACCCAAAAGGAGCATCTTTGTAATTGTATATCTCTTGGTGGTATAATAAAATATTAATTAAAAATAAATAAAATATCATGCATACCTTAAAATGTCTTTAAAAGAATAATTCAATTATCTAAAGTCACTGATAAATAACTGATCTATTTTATCTGTCTTCCTCCAACAACTTATCAGCTTTCCCTTCATTAAAGAAAATATTTCATTCATCAAAATAACTTAATTTTGTTAGCAAAACACTAAAAATATTTTTATATTGAATCACCTTAGCATATATAGTTACATTTTGTTCATGACAGTCTCAATCATACAATGTTTCAACAGTCATCAGTTCACCATGCACATTTCCCATCACCAATGTCCACAGTTTTCCTCCTGTCCACTCCCCCTCCCCACAACCTGGAGCCTACACCACCCCCGCCCTCTAATTTTCCTTTCAGGTATGTGGTTTGCAATGCTGTTACTGAAAAGGTATCAGGCATCTTACTTTAACTCCTTTCAGCACTCAGTTTGTGTCCAGAGTTATCATTTCCAGCTACCATCATAGTGGTCCCTTCTCTCTCCCTAACTGCACTTCCCTTGCCCCTTGGTGCCATACTTCCTGCCATGGACCAGTCCTCCTGGCCCTTGTTTCTACTGTCTTGGGAATTTATTCACATACCATTTGTTGTTTTATATCCCACAAATGAGTGCAATCATTCTGTTTGTCCTCTCTTTGACTTCATTTTTTTTGGGGGTCACACCCAGCGATGCTCAGGGGTTACTCCTATCTTTTTGCTCAGGAATTATTCTTGGCACTGCCTGGGGACCTTATGGGATGGCGGGGATCAAACCTGGGTCGGCCACATGCAAGGCAAACGTCCTACCCGCTAGACTATCACTCTGGCCCCTCTCTTTGACTTCATTAATCATAATACTCTCCATCTATATCAATCCATGCATAAGCAAATTTCATGACTTTGTCTTTCTCTGAATCTATCCATGTATAAGCAAATTTCATGACTTTGTGTTTCCTATTAGCCATGAAGTACTCCAGAATAGTGCCATAGATGTGCCATAGATGTAATACCAGAATAGTACCATAGATATACCAATGATATCTACCAGAATAGCATCGTAGATGTACCATAGATGTAATACCAGGATAGTAGCATAGATGTACCAATGATATAATACCAGAATAGTACCATAGATTTACCATAGATGTACCAGAGTTCCTTTTTCCACTCATCTGTTCTCAGATGCTTGGGTTGTTTCCAGTCAGTAGCTATTGTGAATAGTGCTGCAATAAACATAGGAGTGCAAATGGCTTTTCTGCATTGTGTTTTGGAGCCAGTAGATATATTCCCAGCAGCCGTATTTCTGGGTCATATGGTAGTTATATTTCTTGATTTTTGAGGGGTGTTTTTCATATGGTGTTTTAGAAATGCTAAACCAATCAGCATTTACAACAGAGTATATGAGAGTCCCTTTCTCTCTGCATCACACCAGCTCTGGTTGTTCAGAAAAAGAATTCTTAAGAATATATTTGTATTTTTACTTAAGATAAAAATTGCCCCTAGTGCTCTTTAATAAAACAGATTGACGTCTTTGGTGGATGGTTTCCAGTCTAATTGAGAAGTATAATACAATGCTAGCCAATGATGATAAAAAAGCAAAACATAAAAACTATCTCGCATGTGTTTTAGTATTTTATTATTACTGTTGTGTTAAAATACAAAATAAAAATTATATATCTTTTTTAGAACAATGGAGAAGGGATTGATAAAGAAAGAATAGCAACAACATAAGTGCTTATACCATAATATTCTCATTATAATAACATCAACAAACAAAATTTTAGAAGACTTAATTAAAGAAGGGCACACATTTGAACTCTGAAACAGGTTTATATTTTTTGGTATTAAAAATGACTTAAAACTCTGATGTTGAACTTCAGTACATTGGTGTCCCGGAAATAGGGCTGAAATGCTCCATCAATTAAATATGATTTTTCTCAGCATTGAAAAGAAAATGTTGACAGAAACAATTTGCCAATTTTAATAGTTTCTTCTATAAATTTGACTTTTATCTTAATAGCTTATAGCAAGGCAAATAAATCAGGATGAGAATGCTATTCGGGTCTCCCAGAGAGGAATTGAAAGAGCTATGCTTGAAATATCACGCCCCACTCAAGTGAGAGAAGGAATACGGAGTTCTGACCTCCGTCGCTATTCCAGAATCAGGGACGCTGTCTCGATTGCCAAGGCATCGAAAATCAGGTGGGCTGGACATGTAATGTGATGTGGAGACAACCACTGGACTAGAGCCATTACTGACTGGATCCCACGGGATGTCAAAAGATCACGTGGCAGCCCACCTACAAGATGGTCAGACTTCCTTGTCAAGACCCTGAAGGAACGGCTTGAAGCTCTTCATATTCCTGAATCAACCAGATGCCATTGGTCTACATTGGCACGTGATAGGGTCCAATGGAAATGTTACTGGCACCCGCTCGAGCAAATCGATGAATAACGGGATTCAAGTGATCAAGTTTATAGCATCTGTTTTCTAACTAAAGTTTATAGCAAGTAAAGTTAATGAAAAATGGAAAACTAATATTAATTTGAAATATAGAAATATTTATTTCCTGGGAATCTACTCTGGGAAACCAAAAATACGCCAGCGGAAACACCATCCCTACTTTTATGTTCATAGCAGCATTATTCACAATAGCCAGAATCTGGAAGCAACCAGAGTACCCGAAAATCGATGACTGGATAAAGAAGCTTTGGTACATCTACACAATGGAATACTATGCAGCTGTTAGGAAAAATGAAGTCATAAAATTTGCCTATAAATGGATGGACATGGAGAAGATTATGTTGAGCGAAATTAGCCAGAAGGAGAGAGACAGATACAGAATGACTGCATTTATTTGCATGGCATAAATATATATGTACATATTATGATACCAATATCCAAGGTCAAGTGCGCGATATATCGGGAGGTCTTGTCAAAGGTGGAAATTATCACAAACGTGTGGGAGTCAGAGTTTAGGTAAGACAGAAAATGGAACAGGGTGCTAATAATAGTCGAGGGTACTAATGCCAACCTAGAACTGAGCATTAAATAGAGGCAAAGGGATTCACATGACAACCTTTTAATGTATGTTCTGTAATCCATAGTCTGGAAGGGAAGGAAAAGAGAAAGAGAGAGAAAGGGAAAGAAATAAAGAACCTGCCGTGGAGCAGGGCTGGGGAAGGGGGGAGGGAACTGGGGATGTTGTTGGTGGGAGATGGGCACTGGTGGAGGGACGGGTGCTGAAACACTGTATGACCAAAACCCAAACATGAACTTTTTAATTGTATATCTTTTTTATTTGTATGGAGATGGGCACTGGTGGAGGGACGGGTGCTGAAACACTGTATGACCAAAACCCAAACATGAACTTTTTAATTGTATATCTTTTTATTTGTATGGAGATGGGCACTGGTGGAGGGACGGGTGCTGAAACACTGTATGACCAAAACCCAAACATGAACTTTTTAATTGTAAAAAAAAAAAGAAATATTTATTCAAAGGGTTTTATTTTTATGAATTATGGATATTGTATAAATTTAATGTATTTTAGAGAGTGGTGGAGTCATTGCAAATTAATTTTATCATATGATTTTTATGAAATCTTTAATGATACTATGAATTTCAGAAATCTGTTCATTTATTTCAGGTGAATAAAACAGTATTTTCAGAAATATACTATCTTTCAACATAGCAATACATATATCATACAGTGCATTTCGTATAGTACAGGGTGAAACAGCTACTGTCACTAAACTTAATAAACCATTGCATAGGACACAAAATCTATTGAGTATCTCCACTGCAGTTTCTGTTGACTTTCTTTCAGGAGCCACCATCAGTGTAATCATTGACGTTGATGTGCACGCCTCTGTCATTGTCTCCGCGCTCATTGCCATCTTTTACACCCTGGTGGGCGGTCTCTACTCAGTGGCCTACACTGATGTTGTCCAACTTTTCTGCATATTTGTAGGCCTGGTAAGTGAAAATCCCTGCCACTGTTTCTATCAGTCTATTAATTCTCTCTTTCCTTGGCTCGCTCTCTCTCCTCCCTTCACTCTCCATCTCCTCCTCTCTTATGAACAGTTTTATAAATACCTATCTCACAGTGTTATAATAAAAAATAACAATAATAAAATAAATAAATTCTATGTAATCATGGGAAATTTATGCTAAATGAAAATTTATAGAGATACTGTTTTTTACCATGAAGAGATATTTGAAAATTTAAGAGATAGTTTTAAGAGATAATTTAGGATAATTTTTAAGACATAATTTAAGAGACAATTTTTAAGAGATAATTGCATGAGGTATTTGAAAATTTTAATTGTGTTAATAATTAATGGGTGAAAAACTCTAGTTATTCTGTTAGATTTTGTAGGAAAAGTGAGCTCTCAGTTTAATTTGTGCAAGAGTCTAGACTGATCTTCCAAAAGTGGGCCAGGTATAGCCTCAAACTCACAAATATTTATATGTAAATTTAAATAATTTTTTCAGTCTCAGCGTTTTTAACACTAATATTACTGGCGACTGTTTTTATACGATACAATATGATACGATGAATTATTAAGGTAGGTAATATGTTAACTGTTTTTATCAAAAATTTAATTAATTTACATAATTTTACAGTATTGATAGAGAACATGATCTCAGGTTCTTCTCTATCTGAGCAAGATAAAAATAGACTATTAAAACTCTTATAAGTTACGCAGTGAAAGATTCATATCCTAATTCTCTAACGTCACTCTTCGTTTCTAGTGGATCAGTGTCCCATTTGCATTGTCACATCCTGCAGTTACTGACATTGGATACACAGCTGTGCATACCAAATACCGGCAGCCTTGGCTTGGAACCATCGAATCATATGAAGTCTACAATTGGCTTGATAACTTTTTGTTGTTGGTAAGTCATATTCAAACTTGAAAAATGATATTTAATTGCTCCAAAAAATAAAATATTTTTCTGATATTATAATGTTTGATCTACGATTCATCTACTAGCTCATGTCTATTTTTGAATTGATCACTTTCCATTGGAATTATAGAATCACTTACTGAGTATGGTTCACTACCGTCATAGTGAAGAGCAAGAGCAAATAAGGCCTTAAAGATGTAAGCTATGGAGAGGTTACATCTCCAACTCGCAGTTCTGTAGGTGAAAAAATATACAGCTGTGTCTACCCCAGTCTGAGAGGCAAATAACTTAAAAGCCTGAATTTAAAATTTGGATTAAGATATTAAGTTCCAATTTGTTCTGAACTAGCTTCTTTAGTCATTGATTAATGAGCATGCAATTTAATGGTGCACAATGATGCTGGGTGTGCTCCCAAGTCATTCTTGAGTGAGGCGTGATGTTCCAAGCATAGCTCTTTTGATTCCTCTTTGGAAGACCCGAATAGCATTCTCATTCTGCTTTCATAGGGCCCAGGTCTCTGAGGCATATGTTAATGCAGGGAGAACAGTGGAGTCGAAGAGATGTGCCCAGAGCCGGAGGTTCTTTGTCCTTTTAGGTATTTCTTCGATGCCTTTGAAGGCATTCCATGCCGCTCTCTTCCCTCCTGCGCAGCTCAGGTTTTAGGTCGTTCATCATGTTGACTTCTCGACCTAGGTACACATAACTGCTGCATTCAGAGATGTTTGTTCCATTGAGAGTGAATGGGACCTCTGGAACTAGTTCATTTTTCATGAACATAGTTTTGCTTAGATTCAGCTGTAGACCTATCTTTCCACATTCCTGGTCAAAGACAGCCAGCATTTGTGCCGCTTGGCTATTGTTTGGTGTTATTAGAATGATGTCATCAGCGAAGCGGAGGTGGTGTAGTTGCCGACCATCTATCTTCACTCCCATTCCTTCCCATTCTAATAGTCGCATGATGTTCTCGAGGGTGGTGCTGAAGAGTTTTGGTGAAATGGTATCACCCTGCTGAACCCCTCTTTTGACATCGATGGTCACTTCTTTGCAGAATGGTGAGATCCTGGTGGTGAATACGTAATACAGCTCATGAAGGATCTTGATGTATTGAGTTTGAATGCCCTGTTTGGCAAGGGCTTTGATGACCGCTTCAGTCTCCACAGAATCAAAGGCTTTCTTTAAATCAATGAACATGAGACAGAGTGGCATCTTGAACTCCCTACTAACTTCAATGAGTTTGGTTACAGTGTGGACATGGTCGATTGTGCTGAATCCTTTTCGGAAGCCAGCTTGCTCGCATGGTTGTCCTTCATCTAATGTTCTGCCAAGCCTGTTCAGGATGACTCGAGTGAACAGCTGGTATGACAGACAACAGGCAGATGGGGCGATAGCTGCCAATGCCCTTCTTGAACAGTAGAACTATCTTGCTGGTTTTCCAATCGGAGGGCACCTTGCATTCAGACAGGTAGTGTGTGAAGAGTAGAGGCAGTGTATTGATGAGTACTGAAGGCAGATTCTTCAAGTGTTCGGGTCTGACTTTGTCTGGGCCTGGTACTGTTCCCTTCTTTACTGATGAAATGGCATGTCGGACTTCAGAAGGTAGAACGTTGAGAACGACATATCCTGTTATTTTATAATTCATATTAATGATCACTGTATCACTGTATTCCCATTCATCATTGATTTTTTTGAGCGGGCACCAGTAACATATCCATATGTCCTGTCTCATGCTAGTAGAGCCCAAGGGCATCTGCTTGCTCCAGGAACATAAAGAGCCTCAAACCATTCCCATCAGGTCATGGGAATGATGTATATAATTGTTACTGGTATTTGGCATATCAAATACAACATGGGTAGCTTTCCAGGCTCTGCTGTGCAGGTGGCATACTCTTGTAGTCACCTCTGATCTCCAGCATTTATTGATGAACCATGCTGCTGCTTGGTGCACCGAACCAGGCTGTGATAGGCCCTTCTGCTGGGTGGAGTTCTGAAGAGAGCAAAGTCCGGATGTGGAAAATGGCGGCTCTCATGGAGTGGGGGGTAGTTAATATCATATTAATGATAATTAATATCATATTAATGATATTGATTTAAATTAAACTTTGTATTTTCAGGTGTTTTTTTCTTTGCTTTTGTGACCACCCATAGCAGTGCTTGGGTCTTACTCCTGGCTCTTTGATAAGGGATTACTTCTGGAAGTATTTGGGAGCCATATGCAGTGCAGGGACTGGACTCCACTGTACCTTAACCTCTGTTCTCTCATTGTAGTCGATATTTCAGAATCTTTTTAGACTGTGCTTTAATAATTAAAATCACCAGATAAGAACAAATAAAATGCTTCTGAGTTGTTGTAAGTATAACCTAAGGGAGATAAACTATGGAAAATGAAAGATTCTGCTTGAAGAAAAAGGGCTTGAAAAAAATTCATGAAGCAGAAAGAATGAAAAATGCCTAATGAGGGCAGTTGAGATCTGTAGGCCCATTTATTTTTTGGAGACATGAAACTTTAAGTAAAAGACAAACTAAGGCTCTAAGTTACATAGAGAATAATTTGCTCAAAATTGTTTCTAAGAGCATTATGAAATACTGATCTGCAACTGTCATTCTCAATATGATTGAAATAAATCTTATTTTTAAAATGTCTAACAGGTGTTAATTGATTAATTTATTCTGAATATTCTGGACACTTGTGTTTTTTTTTCCTGTAGATGCTGGGTGGGATCCCATGGCAGGCCTACTTTCAGAGGGTTCTCTCTTCATCCTCAGCTACCTATGCTCAAGTGCTATCCTTCCTGGCAGCATTTGGGTGCCTGGTAATGGCTGTACCATCAGTACTCATTGGAGCCATCGGAGCATCAACAGGTAAATCTCTTGCAGGTTCAGTGATTGACCCAATTAGATTTATTGATGTCATTCAGTACCATCATGCTAGCTTCCCTCACCCATGTTTTTTCTTACTCCCACACAATTTTTTTTCTCAACAATCTTCACATATGTCACTTTATTGTATTTTCAACAAACACTTTGAAGTTCAGTCACCTCCATTATTTTTATTGCTCATTTCATCACAAAATATCTATGAGCACATCACCTTCCCTATGTTGGCATATTTATTATACATGTACATATACATATGCATATGATTATATATGTTATGCATGTGTATGCATATATATATATATATATATATATATATATCCAAAAATTTTTCCAGCTGAAGTGTATATTTTGACATCACCTGGAGAGGGGGAGAGTCCTTAAATATGCCTTTTGTTAGTCAATTCCACAGGATTTTAATCTGAGATAGACCTAGGCCCTTGTTATTTTTAACTTACTCTACGAACCAAAGTATAACCAGAGTTGATTTGAATCGTTTAAAACAGTTCACTTGCCCTCACTGTCAACTTTGAATTTGAGATTATTACTTTACATTTTCATTAGCTGGTTAATTAAGAATATTGTTTCTTGGAAAATTAATTAGTTTGTATAAACTAAAGCAACCTAGAAAGATGATTCAATGGATTAAATGCATGTCTTGCATGCAGGATGCCCAGGTTCGAGCCCCACCACTGCATGGTTCCCCAAGAACTGCTGGGAATGACCCCTGAACAGGAGTATCCCTCAGAACTTTTAGCTACAAAAAATGAAAAACACATAAAAGAGAGGCAAACTAAGGCTGCAAGACACACAGGATAACTTGCTCGAAATCGTTTTCAGAGAAAACATTGTGAAGTGCTGATCTCCCAGTTAGCCTCTGTGTAGAGCTATTTAAAAAACTTCTCCCTTTGTTTTATTGAATTTGTTAATGACTCCTAGTTATTCTGTCCCCATGCTACACAGCGTTATATAGATAGGGATCATTACAACAAATTTGATAAGTTTACCTTTCTTGTATGTTTAATAAATATATCCAGGATGAAATGCACATGACTGATTTAATTTTCAATTAGCAAAACAAGCCATTCTATTATTTAATTTTAATTAATTGATTTTATTTATTTTTTGTCTTTGAGCGAGCCACACCCAGAAATTCTTAAGGTTTACTCCTGACTCTGTGCTCAGGGGTCATTCCTGACAATGCTTGGAAGACCATATGTGGTGCTGGGGATTGAACCAGGGTCAGCCACATGCAAGGCAAGTGCCTTAACCCCTGGATTATTTAATTTTTAATAGAACAGCATGGGTAATTGTTGTACTCTATTTAGTTGTTCATTGCACTTAAACGTAAAAGCTTTAAAAATAAGACTGATAATGGTAATAGTTTCTTTGATTAAAAGATAACATTTATGTAAAAACCAGAAAAACATCTTATCACTATTGTACATGTATTTAAAAAAAATCAAAACCTATGCTTTATAAAACCTCAATACACATTATATTATTTCTATAAAATTTATGTCCTCAAAGTGCTAAAATGTAACTTAAAACAATTATGATATAAAATGGAAGCTCAAAAATAAATATCCCCACCATATTTTGTGCAGATATTATGAATTAAAAGTGTGACCAAAACTCCTAGAAGTCACTACATATGAGACAATTTCAATCGACCAATACATGAACTTCCCACTAATTAAACTAATTCATACAAACTAAATTCATTCTAAAAGCTGCCAAGTAAATTGAATGAAGCCCAGAAGGATGAATAACATGGCTGTTTGGGTGTTGTCGTTTGTTATTTCTATCCAATAGACTGGAACCAAACTGCGTACGGGTTTCCAGATCCCAGGTCTAAAGAGGAAGCAGACATGATTTTACCGATTGTTCTTCAGTATCTGTGCCCTGTGTATATTTCCTTCTTTGGTCTCGGTGCAGTCTCTGCTGCTGTTATGTCGTCAGCAGATTCGTCTATCTTGTCAGCAAGCTCAATGTTTGCTCGGAACATCTACCAGCTTTCATTCAGACAAAATGTAAGAGTAGCTTCTTTAAAACTGTTTTTTAAATGCATAACTCATTGCTGTTGTTGCTCTTCTTTATGTGTATATCTTATTAATATACTTATGCTTATTCATACTCTTTAAAAATTTGACCACACTATCATGCTGAGTGAAATAAGCCAGAAGGAGAGCAAACAACAGATCATTTCACCTATCGGCATGTAAAGGGAAACAACTACAACAAAAAGGGTGCAGATGATATCAATTGGTAGCAAATTCTGGCTACTGCTGGACAAAGTGAGACTCCAGGTTTGGAGGGGCAGGAGTAGGAGGCAGGATGACACCGGGTGCGAGTGGGGAATCTTGGGAACTTCGGTGGTGGTGAGGGAGGTAAGAGTGCAGACCAAAACCAAAGTCAAAAAATATCAATTGAAAACATATTACTCTACCTTTAATAAATTTAGAAGGAACAAAAAAATAAACTGACCTTAATTAGATTAAGCATACATAATTACATATTATAAAATAAGTTTTCTTATGAACATTTTTGATATTATCTTTCATGTTAATATTAAAGGAAGCAAATCATTGTAACTGTATGTTAAAAATAAGTCATATCACTCTAAGTTTTTTGTCTTTCTAATGAAACTTGAAATATTTTAATTCAGTGTTTTTTAAAAATCTGAGAACCATAGAGAAGCAGAACATTCACGCCTTCTTTATTTGTGTATCATGCCTGTCAGTTACACAGGCATGTAACTTTTCAAGTCCACCTTTGTCATAAAATGACCTTTCACCTTGATCTTTAATTAATTAAATGGATGTGTATCAGCATGCTATATTGAGTGCAGAGGACCCCTTAATCCCCTCTCTGTTCTCTTCCTAAAGCTATGCTTTTCTTGTGGTTTGCTATAAATAGCACTGTTTGATCATAGTTAATCAAACAGTGATATTACCTTTTTTTTTTTTTTTGGGGTTCCACCCGGCAATACTCAGGGGTTTCTCCTGGCTCTGCACTCAGGAATTACTCGTGGCGGTGCTCAGGGGATCATAAGATGCTTAGTATGAAAGATGCTAGTGCGCCCACAGAGAGTAAGCAAAGATGCCCTATAAAAATCATTCCTAAGTCTGTAAAGTGTTGTCACTGTATTATTAGTCATTTATGACAACATATAAGGTATTTTACTTCACCTTTATATTCTCCCATATTCAGGATAACACACTGTGGTCAGTGTTTCCTGCAGAAACTTTTCCCAAATAATCCAGGAGGCCACTTAGATTGTTTGCTTTAGATATTCTAATTTAGGTTCAGTTTGCTCACAGATAAATCAACTTAAACTAGGGAATTTGCATGTGAATTTCAGTATGGCTGGGTGAGGGAGCAAGTCAAGGACCCAGGGGCTATTAGCATTACACCAATGGGATTTTGTATCAAACCCAGACCTTTTCTCCCACTGCAAATCATAGATCATAGACATTTAAGCTAACTATACACTTCCTCTAATCTACCTTTAGCCAGGAGAATTCTTCAGATGACCTTTAAAACACATAAAACTCTATCTCTTTTGTATAAATGTGCCAATATATTGCATGAAATTTTGACATTATGGCAATTATTTGCAGGCATCAGACAAGGAAATCGTTTGGGTCATGCGAGTCACGGTACTTGTGTTTGGAGCTTCTGCAACAGCCATGGCCTTGCTCACTAAGACAGTATATGGGCTCTGGTACCTCAGCTCAGACCTCGTTTACATCATCATCTTCCCACAACTGCTTTCTGTGCTCTTCGTTAAAGGAACAAACACTTATGGAGCCGTGGCAGGTTACGTCTCTGGCCTTTTCCTACGAATAACTGGTGGAGAACCATACTTACACCTTCAGCCCTTAATCTTTTATCCTGGTTACTACTCTGACAAGCATGGTACATATTATCAGAGATTCCCATTTAAAACTCTTGCCATGGCTACCTCATTCATATTCAACGTTTTTATTTCTTATCTAGCCAAATACCTATTTGAAAGTGGAACCTTGCCACCCAAATTAGATGTTTTTGATGCTGTTGTTGCAAGGCACAGCGAAGAAAACATGGATAAAACAATTCTGGTCAGAAATGAAAATATTAAATTAGATGAACTTGCTCCAGTGAAGCCTCGACAGAGCATGACTCTCAGTTCAACTTTCACCAATAAAGAGGCCTTCCTTGACATTGATTCCAGTCCAGATGGTTCTGGGACCGAAGATAATCTACAGTAATCCCTTTAAAATAAAACAGAGCTTTCTCACAGAGCATTCTAGCAGGCTAGTCCTGAAAGGATAGTATACAGCATATAAAAAAATATATTTTAAAAATTCCAAGAAGCCAAAAATCCACGTGAAAGTGCAATTTCATAAAAGCAAAAATATTAGGAGACTCTTATGAAAACAGTGGCTTTCTCTCATTGATACGTTCTCAAACTTATTTGATTTTGACTCCAATAGTTTTGTTCTGTAGCAAAAATTAATTTAAAATTCCTCATTAAAAAGACTTATGACAAGATTATTTATCTTCAGTATGGTAAATTAAAATATATATATATATATATGAAAAACATAAGAAATCAGATAGTCTTGCTCCAGATGTTATTTGATGACATTATGTTTATAGCTTAAATATTGTACTATAGCTATTTGAATAACTTATCTCCCCAGCTGATTTAATTGTTGTGATGATAAACATTTCTATTCATGTTTATAACATTTGCTAGAATTTTTTCTCTTAGTGGCCGTGGTGTTATTCTGAGCAGAGGTGAAAAAAACACAAAGTATATTATATTGTGCTCTTTCTTTTTTGTGAAATGTAATAGAAAGAAATAGAATTCATCTTTGTGAAGTAGGCTGGATTCTTTTGAATGTGCTCATACCTGTCATAGCACAGGCTTTGAGATAGTCATAGAAGAGCAAGACAGCTCAATCATTAGGGAAATGTAAAGCAATAAACCTCGATGTTTATTAATCAGAAAGTGGCAAGAAGGTAGATTTTTATCTTCATATCAAGTTTTTTATCAAAAGATGCAATTTTTTGATTTACTTATAAATTAGTAATGGTATTAAATATGAACCATGTAAGGTAGCATCAGTGAGGGTTAATAGGAGACAAGATGGGACCTCCTCATGGTAGTAAAATTAGAAAATTAAAGTGCATCCACTAAAATTCACTCAATTTTTGGTATTCTGTATCACTGTATCACTGTCTTCCCATTGTTCATTGATTTGCTAGAGCAGGCACTAGTAACATCTCCATAGGTCTGTTGCAAGCAACTGTAGCCCAAGGGTATCTGCTTGCTCCAGGGACAGGAAGAGCCTCAAACCATTCTTCAGGTAATGGAATTGAGGTCCATAATTGTTACTAGTTTTTGGATATTCTAGTACAAAGATATTATCTAGTCTCAAGAGATCACCTCTGTGGCAATATTCTGCATGAATCACACTTAAGTACTAGATTAATCATTACAAAAAGGTATAGTATATTTTAAAATGTGAAAAATAACAGAAACTAATAATAAGACCTAAAGAGAAAAAAAATGCCTCTATTTTTTGTCTACATAATTTTAATGACATTTTTATTTAAGTATTATTTTGCCCTTTTCTGGAGTTATATGTGTATTGGTATATAATATGTAGTATGTCGTAACCATTTAAAATTTTTAAATTTTTCTCACTCATATTATAAAAATAACAGGGGCTGTGTTTACAAAAGCAGAGTGAACTGACAGGTATCTGGTTGATAGGTTGAAAGATATCTGATTATTGGGTTTCATAAAGTAAGGTAGACGGAATTATTCAATCAGAATTCCTTTTCCCAAAAATTTTTCTCATTTGAGATCATAGACCAAATAAGTTAACTTCATGTTCAACATGAAAGCTGTCAAGGAAAATTATTTTTCTTTGGATTGTAATATTCTAAAAAAATAAATAATGCATTTTTATTAAGCATATTAAACCGATTGGTAAATTTTCAAAATATGAAGATAGCAGTGCTAAAAGTCATAACATCACATATTTTAACACATTATAATAAGGATAGGATACTTGGAAATAAGACACTTATAGAACCAGTAAGTACGAGGATCCCATGAGTATCTGACATGGATTGAGATACCAGCCAGGGGAAGCAAAGAAAAACTACATAGATGAAAACATTTGAAGTGTTCAAAAATTTTACAAGCATTATTGCTCCTGGAAGATATGATTTTTAAAATAGCCCATGCTTCTTGTCTAATTACTTGAAAAATTATTTTTAACTACTCCATCTATTAGCTTTTGTTTCCACCTATTTAGGCACATGCTTCCATAGAAATGCTTTACCTTTTATAACAGAGTTCAACAAACATGCAATATCTCTTTGTATACATAATATTTTATGATTTATGCAACAATTATATAAGAAAATGTTATAATTAAATCAAGTTAGAATGAATGTAATTATTGGAAATTTCTTCTTTTTTTTAAATTTTTTATTTTTACAATTACAAAATATACAATTAAAAAGTTCATATTTGGGTTTTGGTCATACAGTGTTGCAGCACCCATCCCGCCACCAGTGCCCATCTCCCACCACCAACGTCCCGGTTCCCTCCCCCTTCCCCAGCCCTCCTCCATGGCAGGTTCTTTATTTCTTTCCATTTCTCTCTCTTTCTCTTTTCCTTCCCTCCAGACTATGGATTACAGAACATACATTAAAGGGTTGTCATGTGTATCTTTTTGCCTCTATTTAATGCTCAGTTCTAGGTTGGCATAAGTACCCTCAACAATTGTTAGCACACTATTCCATTTTCTGTCTTACCTAGCCTCTGACTCCCACACGTTTGTGATATGGAAATTTCTTCTATTTCAGCCATTTTGTCCTATTGTAGAGATAGAGGTGGGAAGAGTTTACCTTTTCAAATTATTAATACCTAGACAAATAATTTAAGCTAATTATGCTCATTTTTATTTAATTGTTACCTTCCACCACTCAAAAATAATGGATCTTTTATAAAATATGTTAATCAGTAAGGTAATCTTTAAGTGTTAAAAAAGTTGAAGATACAAAGAAATAAAATAATAATCACAGGGTCTTTGTTGCGCACGTTCACACACAAATTCCCTCCCATTTTGCAGGACAGGAACAAAGTTATAAAGTGTGGAAGAAATACCTCTGGCTCATCATATGATGTATTTTAATATGATGGCTAATAGAGAACATGCTTCCTAGCTTCACTCCATGTACATGGTTTTCAAAAAACGCATTCTCAGTATAGATAGAAGTATTAACATTGACTTTTTTTTCTTTTTACTTTTTGGGTCACACCTGGCTCAGGGGTTGTTCCAGGCTCTGCACTCAGGAATTACTCCTGACTGTGCTCAAGAGATCATATGGGATGCTGGGGATCAAACCCAGGCCTAGCCACGTGCAAGGCAAACATCCTACCCACTGGACTATTGCTCTGGCTCAGAAAAATTAACATGTTAGACAATAGCCTTGATATGTTTAAATTTGGAGGCAACATTTGTGCATAAAAAATTAGAACAAAACATTTATTTTCATACTTGCACAGTAATTGTGACACATTTTATGGGTAACATAATGTTTTGTGCAGTTTTCAAAATATTGAGCCTGTATCTCATTGAAATGTCAAAAATAAGCCCTCATACCAAGGGTCAAAATTCAATACTATTGCTAAATTTATAAATATTAAATTTTATGTAACTATAGAATGAATGTAAGCCTGGAATAAGTAAATCTAATACAGAGGATTCTAGCTTTCTTATTTGGAGATGTATATATTAACATTGTCTATAGTGTAAGCATACACTATAACTTTTTGTTTTCAGTCTTCAAGAAAATGTTCTCTAGCATACTGCATAATTTATTGTAAGCTTGCTATGTGAGTTTTCTGACATATATATTTATGAATATATAATGATGCTAAAACATATTTTGTCTGTCAGGATATTATGTGAATTATGAGTAAAGTAATTTGATTTGAATATATGAGTGTAAATGTTTTAAATGGTATGGCATTAAATTGTATCGGTACAATTCAGACTAGGTTAACCTTTTTTTTTTTTTTTTTTTGCTTTTTTGGTCACACCGGCGCTGCTCAGGAGTTACTCCTGGCTCTGCACTCAGGAATTACTCCTGGCGGTGCTCGGGGGACCATATGGGATGCCGGGGGATCAAATCCGGGCCAGCACAGGCTGGCTGCATGCAAGGCAAATGCCCTACCCGCTGGGCTACTGCTCCGGCCCCAAACTTTTTGAACTCTATCGAGGGTGCTTTAAAGAAATTTGCAATATTATGTAAATAAACTATCTAATTACCTGACCAAATGCAAATATCAAGTAAAAGGATTGGCACTTACATAAATCTTAGGGAAATGTATGTTATGTTCCACAAAATGCCAATTATTTTTATTAGAAAGATGCCTATTACTATACAAAAAATTCCTTTGAACCAAAAAGTCAATTGACTATTATTCCATTAATACCAAGAATAGCTGTCTGCATACAGAGTACTTAAAAGCCAAAAGCTCTTTCATAACCATTGATCTAGATGAACAACTAATCATTATGTGATAAACAAGATTTCATTATGCTGCTTGATTACTTTCATCTCTTACTAACTCTCCAGATGTTTTCTAAAGGGTGAGTATATATTTCTTCAAAAGAACTTTGACTCCTTATGTCTTTTGGGGAGTCGTCATACCGGCAAGATCCAGGTTTATCCTGGTTTCTTCACTCAGGAATTACTCCTGGTGGTGCTGGGGAGGAGGGGTTGAGAGTTGGGGAGGCAACATATGGAATGCCAGGGATGTCTGCGTGCAAAGCAAATGCCCTACCTGCTGTACTATAGCTCCCACCCCTGGCCCCTTATATTCTTTTTTAAAATATTTTATTATACCACCTTGAGATATATAGTTACAAAAATGTTCACATGTTTGGGTTTCGGTCATACTGTGTTCCAGCACCCATCCCTCTACCAGTGCCCATTTTCTACCACCAATGTCCCCAGTTCCCTCCCCCTCCCAAGCCTGCCTCTATGGCAGGTTCTTTATCTCTTTTCTTCCTTTCTCTCTCTCTATTTTTTCTCTCTCTCTTCCTTCTCTTACACATTGTGAATTACAATACATACATCTAGAAGTTATCGTGTGTATCTTTTTGCCTATATTCAACGCTCAGTTTTAGGTTGGTATTATCATTTTCAGTGAAGGCCCTTTATATTTTAATCGTTATCACTAGTGCCTTAGATTATATATAAAGAATGAATGAAATTAAGGGCAAATGAAGAAAAGAATAAATATTGTGGCATCAAATTTTACACCAATGGCTCACCATTATGGAAACACTTCTGAAGAGCATGTGCTTTTCTCCAAATCACAAATCTATGCTATAGAAGGAATAAGGAAATAGATTAGAGAACATAGAGTACATGATATTGGATTCTCTGTTTGCTCTTTATTGTAACCATTGTGATTAAAGAGCTTAATTTTAGCATTAGCATTTTCTAAATGCAAATATTCTGAAAAAAAAACAAAACTGAACTATGCCCAGGGAGCTACAAGATCATGATAAATCATTATTTCTACTTTTCTGGGTTTTTTTTTGAGGGAATGAGGTTTAGGTTATATCTGCCTGTACTTAGGGATTTGTCCTGCTATCTGCTCAGGGATCACTCCTGGTGAGAACAAGATATCATATGAAGTTTCTGGGTTCAAACTTGGGTTGCTGGCTTGTGCCTTACTGGTTACATTATTTCTCAGGCTCCTCCTTCTTTTACTCTTATATGCTCTTATATGCTTCTAAAAATACAAAACCCCACATCAGTAAAATTAGCATTAAATATTGGTTGCAATAGCTAAAATCAGTATACATGCTGTTTGCTTTAGATTCTGTTATAAAACCAGATCTATTTGAAAGAAGCATGTTTTCTGACTTTTTTCTATCTAGAGCTAATTAAAATTGTATTACACACTTGTCTATAATTTGTAGCAGTATTAGTGCAAAGTAAGCAGCCTCTACAATAGTATATGGTAATATAACTGAGTTAATCTACAAGAGTGATTCTAGGAAGCAAACTGTAGCTCAGTGTTATCAGAATGGGGGATATTGTTTCCCTGGGGGGACTCTAGTACATGGTGCATGTTAGTTGAAAGTAGGTTGGTTTCCAGGGAGCCCTGCAATGTTTGTAGCTTTTGCTTTGTTTTTCTTGTTTTTACAGGGGCAATAGGCCAAAAACCATTTGGAAACTTTGGGGCTAAAAGAGAACTGCAGTTAGTAGCTGAGAAAATTATAGAATTTCTTGGTCACTACTTCATTTATAGAAAGTTTTTGATTGGACCTTTAATGCCTTATATCTCCATTTTTAAAAAAGAAAATTGTACCACTATTTAAGAATCATTTGGGGAAGTTTGTAGTTACTGTGATTAAGCTGCATGCCTAGTTTGTGCCTGACCCAGGATTTGATCCACATCATTTCCCAACCTTTATGTACAAAGTATAGCCCTGGAGGCGACCCATCACTGCCAAGTGTGCCCTGGAGACCCCTAGCTGGTATAATTCCAGAAGCATCACTGAATACTCAGACCTTATATACAAAACCTTGGCCTAATTGGTTTACTATGTCTGGAGGTGGTCCCTTACCACCTTAATAGTGCTTGGGAGACCATTCAAATATAATGTAGTAAAAATAATAAGAGATTGAGAAAGTTGTTAACAATCATCCAGAGTTTACCTTCAGCACCTATATAATGCTTATGTTGTGGAGAGAGTGTTAATGAATACTAATAAAAACTCAACATTTAAAATATCTTTAAATTATCAAGGCTAGGGAAATATTACAAAACACATTACTCTATATTGATTAAAATTCCCCAGTCACAGATTGCCCTGGGCATAAATATGTTTTGACTTAAGTGCAGGGAGCAATCTGGATTGAATGCATATAAAACAAATCTCAGTACCAAGTATATTAGCTTGTGTTCAAAGATTTTCAATAGATACAATGGATGATGTATGATCTGTCTTCTCTAATCAACATTAAGTTGAAATTTAGCCTTCAGAAAAATTCTAACCCACATAGGCTTAAATTTAAAACAACTTCCTTGTATGCTATGGTGTGGGAAAGGTCCTAAGCATGAAGGGATCTTGGCATCCTAGTGATAAGAATAGTAGAGTTGCAAGTACATAACAATAATATTAGAAGTATCTCTAAAAAATTAAAAGAATAGAAGAAACGGAACTGCCCATAACAGGTTTTTGACACTTCAGTGATGGGAGCAATAGTAGCTTTTGATAGCAAAAGCAAGAACTATTTAGTTGTGTTACTTCAACTGCAATAAAAATATTAAACTAAAAATGCTTTCTATTTATTTGCTTATTTATTTTGGCACTGGTCATTGAACCCAGGACCTCACACTTATAAGGAAGGTGTTTTACCACTGGGCACATTACTTAAACCCCAGTATATTATTTTAGATTTTAAGAAAATTTTTTGTCAAATACTATGTTTTGTAATTTATCACATTTTATTTTTTACAGAGAAGGCTACACAGCTTAACAGAGATGTTTCATATTAGAAATTTAAAACATAAAATGAACCCTAATTATGGATTCTCCTAAGGAGGTCCATTGATAGTCGAGATCTATCATCCACAGATCAATTTTAAGGTCACTATTACTTAGAAAAATGGGAAAATACTTGAAAATTGATTTTAGCTTATGCTATCTTCAATTTAAAGAAAAGTAAAACCTTAAAAAATAAAATATTAAGTAACAGCAATTTTTTTTTTTGCTTTTTGGGTCACACCTGGCGATGCTTAGGGTTTTTCCTGGCTCTGCACTCAGGAATCACTCCTTGCGTTGCTCGGGAAGCATAGTGGGATGCTGGGGATCGAACCCGGGCCGGCACAGGCCGGCCACATGCAAGGCAAACGCCCTACCACTGGACTATCACTCCGCCCCCAGTAACAGCAATTTTTTAACATTCATAATGATAACTCAATAGGGATTCACTGTAGGGATTTTACTTTCTTACTTTCATTACTTGCTAAGCCAGGAGTTAAAGCATGTCAACTTTCTAAACTTATGTTTAGCTCCTAAATTTTTTGTTTTGTTTTGCTTTTTACCAGTTGTTTTCCATAAATTATGATCCATTTGTCATTCTCTGGATTTAGATTTTACAAGTTCGTCGGTCTTTATCTATCTTTTATGTCAATCCAGACAACTTCATTATTCTTTCTGGAACATTAAAATATTCCAAGATCTTAGATACAGGTTTTGTTGTGAACTTCAGTATTTGGGAAAGGTTGGAAAGGTTGAAGAAACTTATCATGACAAATGAGTTCTGTTGTATAATTGCAGTTATGTAAAATCACACAATTATATAGAACAAAGGAGAAACAAAAATTGCCTGAATATATATGTGTTCCTACTGTAGTTTGAGCTTTCTGTTGTAACCATACTTTTTATTTATAAACATAATAATAACCTCTGGAGATATTTTGTAGTTATTGATCATATACATATGATATAATTTCTTTTAATGTTGTGATCAATTTTCTATTGTCAGTTAGAATAGGGTTCTAGATTAAGCCTGTGCCTGTCAGTAAATTGAAGTATTACCTTCCAACATATTTTTATTACAGGAGAAATGAGGTCATACAAGCCAAGATGATTCCCTCTACATTTTTTGAGACAGGGTATTTGCATAGCAAAATATTTGGACTTAGGGTCCATGAATATTTTCTTTCCAAGGATATTAAAAGAATATGGGGCACAGCTAGTTCCTCCGCGTATGTACGCAAAACAAAATTGCTTTCTTCATGACATTTCTGTGAAATGCCAGAGCCTAGGATCACTGGATACCATAAGTTATTTCAGTAATGTTTCTCTGAGTAAAGATACATTAACCACCACTAATTCTTTTTAACTCCTGGTAGTTGATAACCTCTATGTGCCACCTCTATTTTGGGTTCCTGTCTTCCAGCATTCTAACTGCTCTCTGTGAACTGCCACTAGCATTTTGCTTGACCTACAGAGGAAACCACCACTGAATTTCAACACTGTTGACTCTAATTACTTCAGTAAACCCAGTTCCCAGAATATTTTAAGCTCTTCCCCACTCTGTTAACAAAACAATTCTTCTGACTGAACTTCACACTTTTTACATTTCTAGGAACCATCCTAGTAATTAGTTTGTGTCTGGGAGTTCTTACTGAAGCCACACGTTCCGTTTCTTTGTAAAGTTTTCCTATAAGAGGTTGTCTTATCCTGGAAGATGCTCTAAGACCCATGATAAATTAGTCACTCCAGTGGTGACATGTGAGAACAGCATGGTGACAAACAGAATGTTAGGCATGAAACTAACACAAGATTCCTCTTAACCAAGACCGATGTAGTTGCTTCTTCTCCAAGTACCTAATCACCTAGTGAAAAAGAGCAATCTTACATCATGATATGAAATCAACAGACTACATGGTGTCAAGTTGATTTAAGTGGGTTTCTTCTACTTTAGAAGAGCAAAAATTCATCTGACAAAAAAAAATATTTGGGGATGCATTGATTTTCTTGACAATATCACTACCTAATAACTTGTAGAATTTTTGATTTATCGTCCATGAATCCTTCATCTTTTTTTAAATTTAGCACCATGAATTTCAAAGCTACAGATTTATTCATGATAGGTTTTCAGGTGTACAATGTTCCAAGACCAGTTTCAACACACTTCACCTGTGTCCACTTTCCTCCACCAATGCCACCATTCTCTACTGATACCAGCGTGCTTCTGTGGCAGGCACTTTTTCCTTTTCTTTTTTTCCCTTTAGGCACTGTGGTTTACAGTACTGTTGTTGATATATTGTCATACATATCACTTTATCTTTTTGAGCAACCAGTCCGCATCCAGGGTAACCACTTCCCTCTATCATTAGCATGTGGTCCCTTCCATGACTTATCCCTTTTCTCTCAGGGTGGAAGATTCCTACTAAGGACAAGTTCTCCTGCTCTTCATTTTTATTATCTGATGAGCATTAGTTATGCCCATACTATGTTGTTTTTTATATCCCGCATATGAGTGAGATGATTCTGTTTCTATCCTTCTTCCTCCAGTTTATTTCACTTAGCATGATATACAGAAGATCCTGGCACGCTACCTGTGTCGTATATGTTATGCCAAAAACCAGTAACAATTATAGACCTCATTCCCATGACCTGAAGGTATATTTTGAGGTTCTTTATGTTCCTGGAGTGAGCAGATGCCCTTTGGCTACACTAGCATGTGACAGGATGTATGGAGACGTTACTGGTGCCTGCTTGAGCAAATGGATGAACAATAGGAAGACATGTTAAAAGTGATAATACTCTCCTGTTCCATCCTGTAGCAGTGAATGTCATGACTTTATCTTTTCATAAGACTCTAAGAATTCCACAGCTACTATATATCACAGCTTCTTTAGTTAGTCATCTGCTCTTGGGTTGTTTATAGATTTTGTTGTGAATGGCGCTGTAATGAAAATAGGAGTGCAGATGTCTTTTCCACATTGTGAATTTGGGCCCTTGGCATAAATTGCAAGGAGTGGAATTGCTGGATCCTATGGAAACTCAATTCCTAGTATTTTGAGAAATGTGCATATTGTTTTCCAAAAAAGGCTGGATCAGTCAACATTCCCTCCAGCAATGAATGAGGGTCCTGATTTCCCATATCCACACTAACAATGTTGTTCTTTTGGATACGTGCCAGTCTCCCTGATGTGAAGTGATATCTTATTCTTTTGATTTGCATTTTCCTCATACTTAGTGACAATATTTTTTGTATGCCTTTTGGGTAATTGTATTTCTTCTTTGAGGAAGTTTCTGTTCATTTCTTCTCCCCATTTCTTGATGAGGTTAGATTTTTTTCCTTGTAAAGTTCTACTAGTGCTTTATACATCTTGCATGCTAAACCTTTATTGAATGAGTGGTGGGAAAACAATTTCTCCCAGACTGTGGGATCCTTCTAACCTCACATCAAACCAATGAACCTAGTTTCCAATTTTGGACTTGTAAAAGTATGATAATGAGACTGGAGTGATATTCCAGTGGATAGTGCATTTGCCTTGCACGTGTTCAACCCAAGTTCAATCCCCAAATACCAATAGGAACAATTCCTGAATGAACAACCAGGAGATACCCTTTGCATAGCCAGGTATGACCCACCCCCCAAAAAAAAATCAAAACACAAAAACAAAAAGAAACCATTGATTATATTCTATATCTGTGACCTGGAAGCTTCCTAACTGTGGGAATGTGACTTGAGAAATAATACATTATGATAAGAAATTGATTTTTTTTTCTGGAATGCTCTATATATCTTAAATTACAAACTTTATGTGTACTATGTGGTACAAAAAAAAAGTAAAGAATCTAGGAAACAGGCGGGTATTAAGACTGACTTTATTTTTTTTTTTGACTTTTTTTTTATTCTTTATTATACCACCGTGAGACATACAATTACAAAGGTGCAATTGGTTCTTGGTAATACAGTATTCCAGCACCCATCCCTCCACCAGCACCCCATTTCCACCACCAATGTACTCCACCCCCTCCCACTCACCCCCAGGCTGCCTTAATAGCAGGTAGCCCTGCTTCCTCTCTTTTAAGACTGACTTTAATTCTTACTGACCTATAAGGAATTTATACTATCTATCCCAACCGATCTGAGCTCTGCATAATTGAAAATACTGATTCACAAAGGAGAAACACTCTTGCCAATTTGAGCAAAAACGTCTAATTGAATTAATCAGAACATTATCAAATAAGAAATCACTGTCCTAAAAAAGAGATATTGACCCTGAACATTAGAAGAAGCTAGAGCTACTGCTAAAAGTAAGAAAATAGAAACACATTTGGTATTAAAATGATCAAATTAGAACTTCATGTTTTTGCCTTGCTTTCTTGTAACTATAAATCAACAAGTACAAATGTCCTAAAAGGTGCATGGTGGCCCAATCTTATGCCTGAAAGAATCAGGTTCGTGAAGTTTTTCTTTACACCAGAAGACATGATAACTGAGAAAAAAACCCAGAATTTAGAAGGCTATCAGATAAGGAAGATAAATAATTCTGTCTGTAAAACTAGTCTCACGGGTGGAAGATGATTCAATTTATTTTATAAGATATCTCAAGGGGAAAAAGCCACTTTAGTCCTGAAACAGCTACTTAACAGTATGCTATGTGCCCTTTGGTACCCCTAAGTAATACTTAGGGGTATTGCAAAGTGCATTCCTTTGTACAATGTTGAAATTTCCTATCAAAGGATACTCTCTAATTCCTGAGCAATCTATTCAAATATGAACATTCTTGCTATTCAACATGTGTTATGTTTTTGAGAAAATTGGAGTCTCCCTTAAATTTATGCTACCTCGCATACATCTGCAGATCCCATAGCACCTGGCCCATCCTTATCTTGCTTTACTATGTTTGTCTCCTCAAATTCCTGACCTTATTTCTGAGTTCCTCTCTGCCTTGTCTTCATCACATGGAAATGAATTCAGCTCTCTCTTTTCTTCCTCATCCCTTACCCTAACACTAAATCTGAATCAATAAAACATACAAAAGTTCACCATATTTGCTTAACAAAGGGATGCACTGTTTATACTTAATTTGTGGAAAATGGGTTTTCTATGCTATGTTAACACTCTAAAATATCATTTTCTAACAGCTTCTACAGTCATAACTAAGTGTTAAAAGGTCAAAATAATATAAAATGAGAACTATGTTACTGTTATAAACAAAATACATTATATGTGAATGGCTACTCTACTGCAGATGGTCTTTTTCACTGAAACACAGCTTCTAGGAGAACACCAACTCACTTACCCTTCATGTGCTTGTAGCTTATCTTGACTGCCCTGGCATATAGAGAAAGATCTTTAATTATAGGCACATCTAACAAATAACTTCAAACAATAAATAGAAAGCGACTTAACTTTCGATGCTTTTAGACATGTCTTAAATTGAATATAAAGACAGATAGGATACCCTGCCTTTTACCTTTGTAATTGTTATCTTACAGACAATTTTGCTAATTAAGGGTGAGGAAGAAATAGCATTGTACACATGTTCCCTTTCTAGTTCTTGATTTTTGGGAGATAAATGTGAGCAGAAGAAAATCTATACAGAAAAACCAACAAACAAAAGACAACCACAAATCAGTTTTTGTTTGTGTTCACTCAATCATCATGCAAATAATATGTAGAGATAAGTGAGCAGTTGAACACCTTAGAGGGTTCCATTTTAGTAAGCTCTGATAAAATATTCAGAGATGAAAGCTAGAAGAAAAATTTTTAATTATCAATATTTCTGATACAGATTTTCCCAAAATAATAACAAAATGTCAGCCCTAAGACCTTTAAGCATTCGCTTACTGGATAAAACTATGGGGGAGGGTAGTACAAGAGCGCCAGCTATCCTGAGGGAAACTTTGGAGGGAACCAGCTACTAGATGGTTCAATTAGTCTTTTGCCCCTATACCCAGGTCAGACGACTGATTTGCATGTCAGGACCACTACGGACCTCCACCAGAGTTTCCTCTGGTTTCGCCCTGCCCAGACATAGTTCACCATCTTTCAGGTTCAAATGTCCCTGTTCAGAAATTTACTTTTCCTCCGCCTTTTCCAGCCAGACTTGCATACAAATGTGTTTGCAAGTCTGACTGCAGTGCCCAGCTGTGTTAGCAGTTTGCAGACAGGAGACAGGCTTGTCTACACCCAGGGCTCTGCCCCGTGAGCCCTGGATGGTTGATGGTTGATGGTTGATGATAGAAAAAGACTGGGCCCCCGGGATGAACCCAGAACCATGGCAGAGATTGGCAAGCTACTCATGGTATATTCGATATGCCAAAACAATAGCAATAATGGACCTTATTCCTAACAAATGAAGATGTTACAGGCACCTGCTGGAGCAAATCGAAGAACAATGGGAAGACAAATGACAAGTGACAAATGAATAACAAAGTACTAAACAACTAGATCCTCCCCAAATCTTAGAAAACTGAATACAATGATATGTAAAAGAGAAGGCATATGTTAGATTTCTAACACCGAGGGGTCTATCAAGCAACCTTGAGAAGTGACTTCTTTTTCTTTTTAATTTTTTATTATACCACCATTTAATTTTTTATTATACACAATGACAAAAAAGTTCATGATTGGGTTTAGTCATACATTTTTCCAGCATCTGCCCCTCAATCAGTGCCCTACTCCCACCACCAATGGCCCCAAATTCCCTCCCACCTCCCCCAGCCTGCCTCTATAGCAGGCACTTTTTTTTTCTCTTCTCTCTTTCTCTCTCTCTCTCCCTCGATCTCCCTCACCCTCTCTTTTTCTCTTATACATTGTAGCTTTCATATAGACATTTAGGTATTAACATGTAAATCTCTTTGTGAACATTCAATATTCAGTTTTAGCCAAGCTTTAATATTTCCCACAATTAGTAGAACACTAATATATATATTTATACCAATTAATAAATGTAGTATATATTTATACCAATTAATAAATGTAGTCATTCTGTATCTGTCCTTTTCCTTCTGACTAATTTCACTCAGCCTGATAGTCTCCATGTCCATCCATTTGCACATAAATTTCATTACTTCATCTTTTCTGACAGGTGCATAGTATTTCATTGTATAGATGTACCAGTTTCTTTAGTCAGTCCTCTGTTCTTGTGTCCAGACTCTGCCTATCATGAATAGAGCTGTGATGAATATAGAATGGCACACAGTCTTTCTGCTGTGTGTTTTTGAGTCTCCGGGTATATTCCCAGAAGTGGTATTACTGGGTGAAAAGGGAGTTCAATATCCAGTTTTTGGAGGAATGTCCACATTGTTTTCGAAAGGGCTGGATTGGTTGGCACTCCCACCAACAGTGGTGGAGAGTCCCTTTTTCCCTGCATCCATACCAGCACTGCTTTTTCTTGCTCTTTTGGATGTGTGCCAGTCTCTGTGGTGTGAGATGATACCTCATTGTTGTTTTGGTTTGCATCTCTCTGATGATTAGTGATGAAGATCACTTTTTAATATGCCTTTTGGCCATACAAATTTCTTCTTTTTTGGAAGTTTCTACTCATTTCTTCTCCCCATTTTTTGATTGGGTTAGTAGTTTTCTTCTTGTAAAGTTCTACCAGTGTCTGATATATCCTGGATATTAACCCCTTATCCAATGGGCGTTAGGTGAATATTCTTTCCCAGTAAGTGAGCTGTCTCTGTATTTTGGTCATTGTTTCTGTTGAGGTGCAGAAGTTTTTCAGTTTTATATTATCCCATTTTTACCCCCTCAAAAAGGGGTGGGAAGCACATTTATTTGCGTAGATGTTTACAGAGTGGTTTCTAGTATGCAAGATTATTTTTTCATTGTTTTTATGATTATTTCCTTTTTTAAAAAGTATTTTATTATACCTGATACCTTTATTATAGCTGCTACTTGCTCTCCCTGTGCCCAGCTGCTCATGAGGCGCCGGGAGGCATGGCTGAGTTCTAGCCCTGGCCTGCCACCCCAGCAGAGCCTCACAACAAGCCATACAACCCACCCCCTACACCATGGCGGCTGCCATTTCCCACATCCGACTTCCCTCTCGTCACAACTCCACCCAGCAGACCAGACTATCACAGCCCGGTTTGCGCGGCCACTAGGAGCCACGCGGTTCATCAATAAATGCTTTATTTAGAGGTGACTACAAGAGTATGCCACCCGCACGGCAAGCCTGGCAAGCTGCTCGTGTCGTATTTGATATGCCAAGTACCAGTAACATTTATATTAGGTCATTCCCATTACCTAATATAATGGTTTGAGGCTCTTTATGTTCTTGGAGCAAGCGGTTGCCTTTAGGTGCTACTAGTGTGAGACCGGACATATGGAGATATTACTGGTGCCCGCTCTAGCAAATAGATGATGAAAGGGAAAACAGTTTATTATACCACTGTGAGACATACAATTACAAAGATATACCATTAAAAAGTCCATATTTGGGTTTTGGTCATACAGTGTTCCAGCACCCATCCCTCCACCGGTGCCCGTCTCCCACCACCAACTACCCGGTTCCCCTCCCTCCCCCAGCCCGCCTCCATGGCAGGTTCTTTATTTCTTTCCCGTTCTCTCTCTTCTTCTTTTCCTTCCCTTCCAGACTATGGATTACAGAACATACATTAAAGGGTTATCATGTGTATCTTTTTGCCTCTAATGCTCAGTTATAGGTTGGAATTAGTACCCTCGAAAATTGTTAGCACACGGTTCCATATTCTGTCTTACCTAGCGACTGACTACACACGTTTGTGATAATTTCCACCTTTATTTATTTATTTATTTATTTATTTTTAATTTTTTATTATACCACCGTGAAACATACAATTACAAAGGTGTTCATAATTGGTTCTTGGTAATACAGTATTCCAGCACCCATCCCTCCACCAGTGCCCCATTTCCACCACCAATGTACCCCTCCTCCCGTCCCCCACCCGCCTTAATAGCAGGTACCCCAGTTTCCTTTCTTTCTCTCTCTATCTCTCTCTCTCTGTCTCTGCATCTCTCTCCCTCTTATTTTACACATTGTGGCTAGCCCTGCAGATATTTAGAGTTTATCACTTAAGTCTCTTTGTGTATATTCAGTGGTGAGTTTTAATCTGCCATTACCATTTCCCATATTTATTAAAACACTGGTATCTATATCCTATTAATGAATGCAGTCATTCTATATCTGTCCTTTTCCTTCTGACTAATTTCACTCAGCATGATAGACTCCATGTCCATCCATTTGCAGGTAAATTTCATAATTTCATCCTTTCTGACAGCCGCATAGTATTCCATAGTGTAGATGAACCACAGTTTCTTTAGCCAGTCCTCTGTTCTCGGGCATTTAGGTTGTTTCCAGATTCTAGCTATAGTGAATAGCGCAGAGATGAATAAAGAAGTACAGATAGTGTTTCTGCTATGTGTTTTTCGGTCTCTCGGGTATATTCCCAGGAGTGCTATTGCTGGATCAAATGGGAGCTCAATATCTAGCTTTCGGAGGAATGCCCATATTGTTTTCCAAAAGGGCTGGACCAGTCGGCACTCCCACCAGCAGTGGATGAGAGTCCCTTTTTTCCCCACATCCACGCCAGCACCGGTTGTTCTTGCTGTTTTGGATGTGTGCCAGTCTAAGGTGGGGTGAGATGGTACCTCATTGTTGTTTTGATTTGCATCTCCCTGATGATTAAAGATGAAGAGCACTTTTTCATATGCCTTTTGGCCATTTGAATTTCTTCTTTTTTGGAAGCTTCTGTTCATTTCTTCTCCCCATTTTTTGATGGGGTTGGCTGTTTTCTTCTTGTGGAGTGCTACCAGTGCCTGATATATCCTGGATATTAACCCCTTGTCAGATGGGTATTGGGTGAATATCCTTTCCCACTCTGTGGATTGTCTTTGTATCTTGGTCACCGTTTCTTTTGAGGTGCAGAAGCTTTTCAATTTTATATAATCCCATTTGTTTATCATTGCTTCCATTTGTTTGGTCAGTGGTGTGTCGTCTTTAAAGATACTTTTCGTTTCGATGTCATAGAGCCGTTTCTCCTATGTTTTCTTCGATGTACCTTATAGATTCATGTCTGATATCGAGATCTAGAATCCATTTTGATCTGACTTTTGTGCATGGCGTTAGAAGGAGGTCTAAGTTCATTTTTTTACATGTAGCTGCCCAGTTTTCCCAGCACCATTTGTTGAAGAGGCTTTCTTTGCTCCACTTAATATTTTTTGCTCCTTTATCGAAGATTAAGTGGTTGTATATTTGTGAGTGCGTTTCAGGATACTCAGTTCTATTCCATAGGTCTACGGGTCTGTCTCTATACCAATACCACACTGTCTTAATTACAACTTCTCTGTAGTAGAGCTTGAGGTTGGGGAAAGTGATACCTCCCATCTTCTTTTTCCCAAGGATTGCTTTAGCTATTCGTGGGGTTTTATTATTCCATACAAATTTCAGGAGTGTTTGTTCAATTTCTTTGAAGAACATCATGGGTATTTTTATAGGGACCGCATTGAATCTGTATAAAGCTCTAGGGAGTATTACCATTTTGATAATGTTAATCCTTCCAATCCATGAGCAGGGAATGTGTCTCCATTTCCTCAGGTCTTCTTTTATTTCCTGAAGTAACGTTTTGTAGTTTTCTTTGTAGAGATCCTTTACATTCTTTGTCAAACTGATTCCTAGGTATTTGATTTTCTGCGGTGCAATTGTGAACGGGATAGTTTCTTTAATGTCCCTTTCTTCTCTTTCGCTGTTTGCATATAGGAAGGCCATTGACTTTTGGGTATTGATTTTGAATTTCCACCTTTAATAAGAACTCCTGTTACAATGTTTCACTTGACCTTGGATATTGATATCATAATATGTACATATATATTTATGTTATGCAAATAAATGCAGTCATTCTGTATCTTTCTCTCTCCTTCTGGCTAATTTCACTCAACATAATCTTTTCCATGTCCATCCATTTATAGGCATATTTTATAACTTCATTTTTCCTAACAGCTGCATAGTATACCATTGTGTAGATATATCAAAGCTTCTTTATCCAGTCATCAATTCTAGGGCACTCTGGTTGTTTCCAGATTCTGGCTATTGTGAATAATGCTGCTATGAACATAAAAGTAGGGATGGTGTTTCCACTGCGTATTTTTGGCTTCCCAGAGTGGATTCCCAGGAGTGGTATGGTTGGGTCACATGGGAGTTCAATTTCTAGTCTTTGGAGGAATGTCCATATTGTTTTCCAGAAAGGCTGTACCAGCCGGCATTCCCACCAACAATGGATGAGTGTCCCCTTTCCCCACATCCACGCCAGCACTTGTTGTTCTTGCTCTTTTGAATATGTGCCAGTCTCTGTGGTGTAAAGTGGTATCTCATTGTTGTTTTGATTTGCATCTCTCTGATAATTAGTGATGATGAGCATTTTTCATATGTTTTTGCCACTTAAATTCTTTTAAAATTACGTTTTAAAATGCAAGTAAATTCCACCCACCTCCATGATTTGCACATCTTAGTTCCACAAATGTCAGTGCATAATACAAGAGGTTTTTCCTGTTTTATTTAGATGATGATTAGTGATGATAAGCATTTTTTCATGTTTTTTGGCCTTTTGGATTTCTTCCTTGTTGAAGTTTCTGTTCTTTTCTTCTCCCTATTTTTTGATGGGGTTGTTTGTTTTCTTCTTGTGAAGTTCTACCAGTATCTGATATATCCTGGATATTAACCCCTTATCAGATGGGTTTTGGGTGAATATTCTTTCCCATCATTCTGTGGACTGCCTTTAAAAGAGGACACAAGGAAATGGAAACATATTCCCTGCTCATGGATGGGGAGAATCAACATTGTCAAAATGGTAATACTCCCTAGAGCTCTGTACAGATTCAATGCAGTCCCTATAAGGATACCCATGACATTCTTCAAAGAAATTGACCAAACACTCCTGAAATTTTTATGGAACAATGAAGCCCCAAGGATAGCTAAAGCAATCCTCAGGAAAATAAGATGGAGGCATCACCTTTCCCAACTTCAAACTGTACTACAAGGCAGTAGTAATTAAAACAGCATGGTATTGGAATAAAAACAGACCTGTGGACCTATGGAAGAGAATTGAGCATCCTGACACCCAACCTCAAACACATGATCATTTAGTCTTTGATAAAGGTGCAAAGAGTCCAAAATGGAGTAAGGAAAGCCTCTTCAACAAGTGGGGTTGGGAAAACTGGGCAGCGACATGTAAAAAAATGAATTTGGACCTGTGTCTAACACCATGCACAAAAATCAGATCAAAGTGTATTAAAGATCTCAATACCAGACTTGAATCCATAAAGTACATTGAAGAAAATATAGGAAAAAGCCTCCACGACATTGAAGCTAAAGGCATCTTCAAAGGTGAAACATCACTAACAAAGCAACTAGAAGAAAAGATTAACATATGGGACTACATGAAACTAGAAAGCTTCTGCACCTCAAAAATAATCCCATTTTTTAAATCTTTGCATACATTTGCTCTGTCAGTGGTGTTTTTGTCTTTGAAGATTCCTTTAGTTTCGATGTCGTAGAGTGTTTTTCTTATGTTTTCCCTGATGTACCTTATAGATTCATATCTGATGTTGAGATCTTTAATCCATTTTGATCTGACTTTTGTGAATGGCATTAGAAGTAGGTCTAAGTTCTCATTTTTTTAACTTGGTGTGCCCGTTTTCCTGAGCACCCATTTTTGAAGAGGCTTTCTTTGCTCCACTTAATATTTTTGCTCCTTTATCAAAGATTAAGTGATTGTATATTTGAGAGTGTGTTTCAGGATATTAAGTTCCATTCCATAGGTCTATAGATCTGTCTCTATACCAATGCCATGCTGTTTTAATTATGACTGCTTTGTAGTAGAGCTTGAATTTGGAGAATTTGGGAAAAGTGATACCTCCCTTGGATGTTAACATTTGGTTGTCTGAGGCTCATACCTTACCACATTGGCGAATGAGCTCTAGAGTTTTGAAGACAGACAGCCTTTTAATGTCTTTCTCTTTCTTAGCTTCCTTTGCACAATCATGGAGGTGCTGAACCAGTCGGTTGTATTCTTTATCAATGTCATCAATGATGGCATCTTCCCATGTTACTGCAGTGGTGTCAAAGAGTTCCCAGTTGGTGGTCATTCTGGGAGTTCTCTTCTTAAACTTAGCAGTCGCTTCTCCCAATTGCATGAAGTAGAATTTTGCATGAAGGAGACGGTGGTCCAATCCTGTTTGGAATTTTGGGACAACAGAGACATCGGTCAGGAAAAACCATTGACTGAATATGATGTGGTCAATTTCATTGTGGAACTGTTCACTAAGAGATTCCCATGTCCAACATTTCGATTCAGCCTTCTGGAACTATGAGTTCCCATAAATGGTCTTGGTAGACATGATGAACTCAGATAGTCTCTCACCCTGTTTGTTTCATTCTAGGCCATGGGTCCCGGTGTGGAGTTCTTCAGCTGATCTTCTCGGTCCTATGTTGGCATTATAATCACCAACTATGATCTTGTAGAAGGTGTGATCTTTTATATAGAACTCCTTCAGTTTCATGTAGAATTTCTCAATTTCTTCTTCCTTGTATGTGGATGTTGGTGTGTAGACAACAAAGATAAAAACTCCCGCAGTAGGCCACATCTCTTCAAGTGTAATCGTCCTATCCAGTTTGTTAGGCCTTCAAATGAATCAATGCTCATGGCCAGGTTTGTGTTGACAAGGACACCACTGAAGGCTCTTTCATTGCATGTTCCAGGAACAGTTCTTCTCATGTCAAAAACAGCCTGATGTGATTGGCGCCTTGTCTTGGTCAGACCAATGATGTCGTACTTGATCTTTCGTGCTTGCACTATCAGGTCCTCAATATATGCTTCTGATGCCAGTGTACGTGCATTGAAAGTACAGACAGTCATTTTAGTCCTTCTTTGTTTTGGCAGCCTAGTTTGCCCTGAGATTTTATAAACCAGTCCTTGTTAGTCCTATTAGTGCTTCCATATTAAGGGCTCTTTCAGGTTCAGGGAAATAAACATTGTTATTACTGGTTTTGGCATTTCGAATATGCATATCAAATATGAATATGGAATAACTTGAAAAGGATTAGGAGTAGGTCCTCTGTAAAGTTTGGTAGAACTCACTGGTGAATCCGTCTGGACCTGGGCTTTTATGTTTGGGCAGACTTTTGATTATTACTGATTTCATCTCATTGATGGTGATAGGTTTGTTGAGGTATTCCAAATCTTCTTGGTGCAGCTTTGGGAGACTATAAGAATTCAAGAATTTGTCCATTTCTTCTAGGTTCTCTTGTTTCTGGCATACAGGCTCTCAAAGTAATTTCTGATGATCTTTTGAATTTCTATGGTTTCTGCTGTGATGCCACCCTTTTCATTTCTGATTCTATTTATTTGGGTTCTCTCTTTACCTTTCCTTTAGAATCTTGCAAGCATTTTGTCAATCTTGTTTACTTTTTCAAAGAACCAGCTCTTGGTTTCGTTGATCTTTCTGGTTGTTTATTGAGATTCCAGCTCACTGATTTCTGCTCTAAGTTTTATAATTTTTTTGCCTGCCTGTTTTGGGGGTTCTTTTTCTGGTCACTTCTAACATCTTAAGCTATGAACTCAGACTGTTCATGATGGCCTTTTTCTTCTTTTCTGATGAATTCTTGCAGAGCTATGACCTTTCCTTTTAACACTGCTTTTGCTGTATTCCACAAGTTCTGATAGTTTGTGTCTTCATTCTCATTTGTTTCCAGGAATTTTTGGAATTCCTTTTTAATTTCTCTTATGACGTTCTGGTTTGTTCAGCAGTGAGCTGTTTAGTTCCAGGTGTTTGCTATGACTCTCCATTTTTGTGTGTGATTAACTTATATTTTCAGTGCATCGTGGTCTGAAAAAATAGGTGACACGATTTCTATCTTCTTCATTTTATGGAGGTATTTTTGTGGCTCAACTTGTGATCTCTCTTGGAGTGTTCCATCTGTGCTGGAGTAAAATGTGTATCCAGCTTTTGGGGATGAAATGCTCTGTATGTATCTGTTGGCCTTTCTTCCAATTTTTCCTTTAGGGCTAGTATTTCCTTGGGAGTTTCAGTCTCGTTCATCTATCAAAAGTTGATAGAGCAGTTGAAGTCTCCAACTACAACTGTGTTGCTGTCAATGTCTTCTTTGAAATCTGTTAGCAGTTGTTTAAAGTATTTTGCTGGCCCCTCGTTGTGTGCATATATGTTTAGGAGTGTAATTTCTTCATGATATATGTATCCCTTGATTATTAATAAGTGACCTTCACTGTCCCTTCTGAACTTCTTCAGCCTGAAGTCTATGTTGTCAGATACCAGTATGGCCACCCTGGTCTTTTTGGAGGGGTTATTTGAGTGAAGGATTATTTTTCAGCCTTTTACTTTGAGCCTATCTTTGCTTTTATTGTCCAAATGTGTTTCTTGAAGGTAGCAGAATGTTGCATTCAATATTTTGATCTATTTTGCCACTCTGTGTCTCTTTTTTTTTTTTTTTGCTTTTTGGGTCACACCCAGCGATGCTCAGGGGTTACTCCTGGCTCTGTACTCAGGAATTACTCCTGGCGGTGCTCGGGGGACCATATGGGATGCCGGGGATCGAACCCGGCCGGCATGGGCCAGCAGCGTGCAAGGCAAATGCCCTACCCGCTGGGCTATCGCTCCAGCCCCGGACTCTGTGTCTCTTAACTGGTGCATTTAGACCATTGACATTGAGAGAGATTATTGTCATGGGATTTTGTGCCATCTTTCTGCATAAGATTGTTGTTCTTTTGCGTTTTTTCTCATCTTAGGGTAGCTCTTTCAGTTCTTTTAAGGATGGTTTTGAGTTTGCAAAGTTCCTGAGCTGTTGTTTATCCAAGAAGCTGTGTATCTGTCCTTCAAGTCAGCTGGTTAAAGAATTCTTGGTGAGGCATTCATTTCATTGAGTTGTTTCACTATATACCATCACTGACTTTAGGCTTGGTGTGTCTCTTCTGATAGGTCTGTTGAAAGTTGAATGGGTACTCCTTTGTATACAAGTTCCTTCCTTGATATTACTGCTTGAAGAATTATGTCTCTATGGCATCCATTATTTTGACAAGGATATGTCTTGGAGTCTTTTTACTGGGGTTTCTTCTTGCTGGTACCCTTTGAGGTTCTTGGATCTGGATGTCTGTGTCCTTTAACTCTGGGAACTTTTCAGCAAGGATGTCTTTAACTGTTCTTATTTCTTTGGGGGTGCCTTCCTGTACCTCTGGGACTCCAATGATTCTCATGTTGATCCTCCTAGATTCATCCCGATGTTCTCTGTTCCTTTGCTCATCTGCTTTTAGGTTGTTTTCCATCTTGTGTATTTGTCTGAGTGCTTTCTGCAGCTCATCCTAATTCTGTTCCACTGCTGTCAACCTGATGTTGAGAGCCACATTTGCATTTTTTCATTTCATATACTGAGTTTTTAATTGATGATATTTCTGTTTGTAGTGCTCTCAGTTCTGCTTTCATTTACTCTCATAATTTATTGACTGCCGATTCCACTGTTTCATTTATGTCCTCCTGTATTTTATTGGACATCTGGTCCATTATTTCATTGAGCTCATTAAACATCCTTACCATTTCCTCTCTCTGAATTCTTTGTCAGAGAGATTATGAATGTGGGAATTCCTAGTTGTTGCTTCGGGGCTCTTTTCTTCTTCCATCCTTTGAGGAGGAGATGTGCATTGTTTCCCCATAATAATGTGGTGGTCTGGACATGGACTCTTCTGGGGCACTGCTCCTCTCTCACTGCTAGATAGGTCTTTATACAGGTGGGGTGCAATGAGTGGGATCAAGGTCTCCTGTGCAGTCTCCAGTCTCCCGCTTAGGGTGCTGGGTATTGCAGACCCTGGTTTCTTTCCCAGAAGCTTAGAAGCCACTTGTGTGGGTCCCTTTTGCTGTGTATGCATCAGCTGTGGAGTCCTGCCCCCACAGGTCCTACCTGGGCAAGTGTGGGCTGAGAGATAACTTCTAAGCACCAGGCTGACGGTTAGCCCCAAGCACTGCCAAATTTGACCCACAAGATAAAGTAAATAAATAAAAGATGAGGTCTTATTTCTTGTGGTGGTCAGGGCTTACTCTCAGCACTGTGCTCAAAGATTACTTCTTGTGAGCTCTGGGGACAATATGAGTTACTGTGGATAGAACCCCAGATTGGCAAATATAAGGCAAGCCTACAAAACAGGTGATTTTTATGTAGATTTATTTGTTTGAACATTATTTATATGGAACAAATATTTCATAAAGTATAAATTTATATATTTAAAAAATTAGCTACTAAGTTTAAAATGTTGGTTTAATTAAAATATTAATGGCATTTTACTAAAATGAGACCAAAGAATTAAATGTTTTTGTTGTTTTGTGGATGGCCACACCCAGTGGTGGTCAGGACTTGCTCTTGACTGTGCACTCAAGGATGACCCTCAGCACATCTCAGGAGATCATTTGTTGTGTCAGAGTTCAAATCCTGGTCACGAGCAGCCTTCCCACTCTACATAAAAAATTTCTCAGCAGCAATTGTACTCTCTTTACTGTCTCTCATTCATGTGATACACAGAAAGACCTAAATTTTGGGAGAAAACATTTAGCTATTTATTATAGTAACTCTTACATATTCCTACTTATCCCTATGTGAGTTATATTATACATAATTATTACATTTTTTACTGTAGTACCTAATACCTGAAGGTTTGGTGATGGTCTGTGTCTACTTCAGATCCAGGCTCGGAGTTCACTTCCAGACCATGCTCAAAGGACCATACATGCTCAAGAAAACATGTGGTGCCCGGGATTGAACCTGGGCCATTGGACACAAAACGTATTTCTGCAGCCCTTTGAGCTGTCTCCAAATCTCCTATAAACATCCTTTCTTAAAAAATTTAAGTTCTTCAATCTGCCATGCTTACAAAAAATAATCTTAAAGCTAAATTTTTAAATGTTTTGTCTTTAAAATTTTTTATTGGTAATATTAGGCAGATGCTTGGTCTGTCTGCTAAACTTTCTGAAATAAAGGTTTATCTTAGGACATTTATATGATATTTTACACTTGTTTGTTATGTGATGTCACCTGAAGTAAGTTCAACAGACTATTTGGGGGTTCAGAAAATAGCTCATATGAGAACTAACTCTGGGGTTTAGAGGAAATTCATCTTGTTGCTGAAGGCTCCATAGGAGGGGATAATAAATTCTGTTGAGAAATAATTGACTACCTTAATTATAATACTACTAAAGATTTGAATGCTAAAGGTTTTATAACAGAAAATATAAAACATTCATAACTTTTGTCTATGTCAGAGAAAAAAGTGCTGCGAGAGGAATATAAAGGAGTGATGCTGATTTAAAGCAGTATAGATAACCCAATGAAATGTTGTGTGCAAGCGTGATTACAAAGTGCACTTTGCAATCAGTGTGTGACTATAAACTGTCATTATTATCCTAGAGAAGATAAGTAAAATATCCAAATATCACCTGACACTGGGTTTACAAGGCAGTGAATGGCACATGTTAAGTGTTACAAACATATGTTCCTATTGCAGAACACCTAAAAGCCTAAAAGCCTAAAAGCCTCTGCATCTGCCCTGGATTGCCTCCTACAGATCACTTTGTAGATAGGGGGTAGTTTAAATTTGGCAGTCTTATCTGACCATGTATTCTATACTAGCTGGTATAAATATTCTCTCATGCTACCACAATCATTGTGGGACTAGCTAGATCTTACCAGCATATTTGCCTGGCCACATTGGATCTCTAAGTAATTAGACCAGAGAGAAATGCTGTTTACCTCCAAGCAAGCAAGCATGGCTCCCTGATAACTCAAAGGCAACTAAAATACAAAGCTACCATGAAGTAGAGGAGACTCTTGTGAATGCTTGGAGAAATACTTAACTGGCATTAGTATAGTGTTTGGTACAGAGACATGCCATCTCAGAAACCCCCTTCTCTACCCTATAAAGACATTTCCAGGCAGATCTTGGCTCAAGACATTAGTTGAGGTGCTGGGAGAAATTACCTGAGAGCATTTGATCCTTCCTGCCAGGGACAGTAACATTTAGCTTATAGCTCCTCCCAGCTCTTCTAGGAGACTTTGAATTAGCTCTGGGTCCTTGTAAATAGCCAGAAGTTCTCCTGAAGTTGCTATATTTCAAAAAGAAGAGTTGTAAAGAGAAATCAGTGTACACAGTTATCATAGCAACATGAAGGATAATCAAACACACAGAGAAAATTCTACACATTCAAATACCACAAACTATTATGTGATCCAAAAAGAGACAGGACGCAATATAGTAATGTTTAAATAATAGATGTCTACAGAGCAATAAGCATTTATACTCTGTATTAGAAATTGCAAAATTAGCCATAAGGCCTCCAGGTCAGCCCCAGGCACAAGTAAACATTAGGCTGGTCCTGGCTTTTTCCTCCTCCTTGGAATTGAAGTTTCTTCCACATGCAAGGCAAGTGCCTTATTCCTTATACAGTCCTTATGACCCTCCTGACAACATGTTTGATGTTTTGTTTGTTTTGGGGTTACACCCAACTGTGTTCAGGGCTTATCCCTGATCGGCTCAGAGGACCATATGGGTTGTCAGAGATAGAACTGGGACAGGCCACAAGCAAGTCAAGCACATTCTAATTGTACAATCTCTCCGATTGTACAGTCTCTCCCAACAATATAGTTGGGGAGAGACTGTACAATCGGAGTTTGTTAAAAACAGAGAACTAGTCACCATCCAAATCACATCATATCTCCTGCTTGATAACAGGCATTGCTACTTGTTGCTCTCAAGTATTTTCAAAACATAAAAATTGACTTTTACAAAACTTGCCAAATAAATCAAGACATAGTATCTAAACAAGTTCATTTCATTTTCAAGGGTTTCTAGAGTCGACTTTTTTGGAGAAAATCAGTCATGAATAAGGCACCCTTAGTGCATATTTATTTTCTTTCCCTGGTGCAGAAGAGTGAATTTTGTTGAACTTGAGTGAAAATGTTTGCTCTGTGAATATACAAATTTAGAAAAAATATTCTGCACAGTCATTGGGGGTAAGTGTAGAGTTGGAAAGGTGAGCACATGGCACATCCATCAATCTTGACATAGAAAGCAAGGTCAGTGACAAAGGAAGCCGATACATCCATGCAAAACAGTTCCCTTAAAAACAGAAGACTTTTCTGCTTGTCATGTAGACACTGTGCCTAAGGATGTCAGCTCAGAGCATATGCTTATTAATGCACATATACTTACCATTTTATATTTTATTTTCTACTTACTCTACACTACTTGCTCTGATTTTAAGTTACAAAAGGAAGGCAATGTTTAAAACTTAGGGCGTCAAATTCTGCAAAATGACTACCTTCAAAATTTAGGTCAAATATCCTATACTCCTAGATAAATGTCAATTTTTTGGTTTTAATTGACGTGATCTTTCCTTTGTATATGCAGAGTATAATGGTTAGGAATAGTCATGCCCAGCTGGCTCCTCCTAAAGTTGTATCTATTTTGCTCCACTCATTCAATCTCTCACCCATTATCAATCCCTGGCCCTGATTCATATAAGTGCCTCAGCCGTCCTGTGTTTGTCACTCTGACCATTAACTCAAGTGTGCTCCCTACCTGCTTAGTCCTCAACCAGGCATTAGGTCTGCCCCTTGGCCTTTGGACATTCATTCATCCTAGTGTGGGTCCCTGTGGAATAGCTGTATTTCATCTGTCCCTACTCCTGCATGATTATAGCTAAAAATACATATCTGACCCCTCCCCCAACCTGAAAGAAATTTGGAGAAGAATAAATACTAGCCAGAAATAATGAACAAATAAAGAAATTCTGTTATCATACCAGATGAAGAAAGAAGTATATATAAATTCTCAAGTAATATGAGATATTTCTGCCCAAGGATGACTCTAAAACAATCAACCCTGAATGTTTACTGAATTGAGGAATCATTAGTAGAGGCACTTAATTAACTTGAAGAAAAAATTCATGGATAAAAAGTAAAAAATTTATCCAAATAGAATTAAGGGAGCTGATTAATGTAGCAGTGTATTTCAAGTACAGAATGAAATAAGTTGAAAATTGAATCAGTGAGATTAAAGACAAAGCACAAAACATTATCAATAAAGAAGGGATAGAGAAGAGATTTGAAAAGGTGAAGAGAGCTTAGCAAACAATAGTAAGAGGAATAACTTCTTAATTATAGACATTCTGGTAGGAGAGGAAAGATATAAAGGAAATGGCTGACTGAAGAGATAAAAACTTCCCTAGTCAGAAGAGAATGATACACAGATCAGAATGATGCCAAACAAAATGAATTAAAACAGAACAACACCAAGACATACAAAGTCGCAGAGCCAAAGAGAGGGTTATACTACTTAAAAAGGGAAATTAAAAAAGAAACACCTCAACTGCAAGGCAATGTAAAATAAAAATAAAATTCACATCAAATTTCTTTTTTAATATGTTTGGAGAGACATATTCAAAGCACTGAGTGTAAACAACTCTAAAGAGAGTTTTCTACACAAAAAGAAAGTCACTTTGAATTGAGGAAGGAATATAAGCATTACCAGACAAGCAATGGAAGACATCTGTTGCATCCAAACCAGTGTTGCAAGGATTGTTGAATGACAATAAAATGATAATGCCAAACAGCAAGAAAGAGAAACCTCAGGGGGAAAATGGCAATTTATTCCTTCACATCAGTAGTTTCTTTAAACATCAGTGACCTGAACTATCTTGTCAAAAGTTTCAGAATAGAAGCAGAGAGATAGCACAGGGGTTGAGATACTTGCCACGAGTTGACCCGTCCTGGTTCCATCCTCTACACCACAGTGTTACCCTGAAAGTATAAGATTATAAGGTCAATTAATTTGGCACACACAGAGTTTAAGTGTCTTGTTAATTATATCAGGCATTTTGGTTATGACTAATGTTAACTTTTGGTTCTCTGTCACACTTCTACTATATTTAATTCCCTTTATTTTTTGTTCGGAGAGCCACATCCAGCAATACTCAGGACTTACTCCTGGCTCTGAGCCCAGGGGTCACTTCTGGTAGGGTTAGGGGACCATATGTTGTACAAGAAATTTAAACTAGGTTTGCAGCCTGCAACTCTAGTAACTTACCAACTGTATGATTTCCCTAGCCCCCCCAAATTATTGCTCTTTAAATACAGAATTTCCTATAAAATTGAACACAAAACCTTTACTAGTATAATTTTAACACAAAACCACTTGAATTGGTAGAGTCAATTTCTTTGAACTATATTATTTTGCAATTTATTGAATTTTTTTTCTCTCACCTTGAAGGCAGTCAGTTCAAGAAAGGAGGACTTGTGTGTGTTATGCAATGGACAGACTATTTCTAGACCACTCATTGAAGGATTACCTGCACCAAAATATTTTTTTAATTTTTTATTATACCATCGTAAGATATATAGTTACCAAAGTGTTCATATTAGGGTTTCAGTCATACAGTGTTCCAGCACCCATCCCTCCATCAGTGCCTATTTCCCACCACCAATGTCTCCTGATTTCCCCCTCCCACCATCACCAGCCTGCATCTAAGGTGGGAAATTTTCACTTCTCTCTCTCGCTCTCTCTTTCTCTCTCTCTCTCTTTCTCTCTCTCTTTGTCTTCCTTCTTTTACACACTGTGGCTTGCAAACATATAGTTAGAGGTTATTATGTATATCCTTTGCCTACTTTCAATGCTCAGTTCTATGCTGGTACTATCATTTGCAATAATTATTAGCACACTGTTACTTTCTCTGTATTGCCTAACCTCACTCCCACACATTTGCAGTAGGTTCTACCGACTAACAAGACCTCCTGATCCATGTTTTGTCTGGCCTTGGATATTGGTATCATGCTATACTTTTTATATCCCACAAATAAATGCAGTCATTCTATATCTGTCTTTTTCCTTACCAAAATATGTTTTATTAGCTTGGGGGGTGGGGGTGGGGGAAGACAATGCTGAGCACAACCAAGAATAGCTAAATGGCAATAACTTCTCAGTCTTTATATACTGAGAACAGCATGGAAAAAAAGTAGAAAATTGTCACTTGGGGGATTTTGGAAGAACACACCATTAATAAGCTCATCATATACAGAGGCTGAACACCTGCCTAGGGACAGAAAATAAATGGCAGAGTCATATGGACCCATTTCTCTTCCTATGTAATTCCCAAGAACAATGTCAAATACCTCTGTGAGTGTTGCCTGTTTTGTGACAGGAGCAAGCAGCACCGTGTGAGCCTAAGACTGCATCAGCCCAAAGCAACATCTCTTGAGTGTGTTCTAAGAAAGACCAGAACAGAAAAGGCAAATTGTTCGGGAAAGAAACCTTCCTTTATTGGGATAAGTTTAGAATTATTCTTTTACAAGGCAGGAAAACAAAATCATTTTCCTCAAAACTGATTTCTTCTATGAGGATTGTCTTTTCAATTAGACTTTGAAAATGCACATATGCAAGAAAATATTTTGACATTCTTGAACACTTAAATTACATAAACATGCTTCGAATTGTTTGTAGCACTATAAGTGCATATGATAACCTTTTGGCGTATATTTTGATCGTTAGTATTTTGTTTTCTGAAAGTAAAGGTATAATGAGAAAAATGTATTTTGTAGTTACTGTTTGTATTTTCTACTGTACAAGCTATAAAACTAGTGCATAAATCAAAAAATTAATGGTAATAAATATTGAAATATATTTTTTGGTTGCTACTATAAAACAAGGGTATTTAAAGCAAATACCACATATGATGGACATTAATTATTTTGGAGTTGATGATTTTAATTCATTTAAATGATATTTATATTTTATTTATTAATATAAGCACCTAATGTTATATCTCCAAGTTAAAAATTATTCATAGACAATTAGAAAGGTTAAAAATTGGGGGGTGGGAAAGGTAGCCATGTCCTGTTTAAGTGTAAAGATCTAGACTAAAAAGGTTTACCAAGTTCTGAGCCATTGAGAATTAAGAATAGGACCAAGAGGAGGTAGGCGCTTGATTTCAATGTGGTCTACCCAAGTTTGATCCCTGACACCATATATGGTACCTGAGCATGATCATGAGTAATTCTTGGGCACAGCCAGGAATAGACAAAAAATATACAAAGAAAGAATCCAAAGTATAGCTATGGAGTTGGAGACTAAAGCAGAGAAAGTGAAAATAATAATGAAGTGCTTTGTCAGGGCATTACAGAAAGGTGTAAAGGATCTTATATAAGCACAAAATGAAAACAGTGAATAAATATGTAGGGATTATCGCAACTGGAAGAGCGTTCTAACATGGTTTTTGATTTGAAACGCATATAGCTTGAAAGAGAAAGAAAAATGTTTAGTTGCCAAAAAATGGATGATAGATTAATGCTAACAGTTTCTCGATGCTCCATTGCATGAGGTCTGTGAGATAATGGGAGGTTAAAACTAGGAAGGAATAAAAAGGTTTTGTTAAAGAACAACCAATAGTTAAAACTTAAATAGTAGAATAGTGTTCTGTTTATGTACATTATAATATGCAAAGTAAAAAAAATATAATGGAATAAAATAACTTATGAGATTTTTTAAAAGAATGTCTTGGTGCAGGATCAGAAAAATCAGAGAAATGAGGGCTCAGACCTCTGCGGGTTCAGGGTCACCACAGGCTGTATCTACAATGTATGTGTAAGACTTTGAGCACCCCTGGAAGAAAAGATAAAAAGAGACAGAGATATTTAGTGTTTTTAAGTGTATGCAAGACCTCAACTCTTTCTACAGATGGCAAAATGTTGCTCATTCACAGAAAGACTGGGAAACATTTTAGATTTTGTTTTACTACTGAGGAATTGGCAGAGTAAGGTGAAGATTAACAGATGTTCAGTCAATGTGCAAAAGACACAGAGGAATAAACTTGAGAAATTTCAAAATTCTTTGTTACTTATTTCTTCCCTCTATAGCTGATTCTGTACAACTACTGTGTTAATATTAAGAACATAATTAAAGAAAACAGTGGTATCATTAGAACAAAGAATCTTACTTGGTGCCAAAGTCAGGAATCCTCAATTGTAGCACATAAAGTTGTGTGTGTCCTGTGTGCGTGTGTGGTAGGGTACTGAGGTGGCAGCGGAAACAAGTAACTTGGACAATGATTCTGAACCACACTATAAATACAGATTAAATCAGACACCTACTTTTATTGGAATAAATTCATTTTTTCTTGTTAGTCTCAAAGCTTATACTTGCTAATGAGTATGTGATTATCACTACTTTTTTGTTGCAAATAGTTTAGCAAATTATTTGAATAAAGACAATTGGCTTTTGTAAGTAAGTCTAACCTTACCATATAACCACCTGACTTGGTATTGTGGTATGGTAGTTATTTTTTGGTACATTACACGCTAGTGGAGATACCTTTTATAGATATATTGTTGAGAATAAATAAGAAAAAAATCACAGAGAAGATCATAGGTGGGTGTAAAAAAGCTCATGAAACATATAAGAGAATCTTCGAGAGAAAAGTGCTAAAAAGAAAGGGGGAAACTAGGAATACGGAACTTCAGTAGAAAAACCTCTTTTTAATGCTATCTCACTCATAATATGGAACTATAAGTTACAAAAGTAAGGTTATCTTTTCAATAAGTAACTATTTCTTGATCTCTGTGTTTTTCACTCTTGGTGAGGTGTCCATAGTTTATGTTGCTCCACTGAAAGGAATCAGAGTAACTTTTAAATTCGTTATATCTCTACTCTCTTCCTGAAGTTAGTATGAGCTCAAAAGGAAAAAAAATATTTGGGGCATTTTGCACCTCCCATTCAAATGGCCTGTCTTCCTGGGATTTCCTTCAACTGGAAGTTTGAATATTTGAACTTTTTAGTTTTCTTATAAAATTAGATAATAATCATTGACAATAAAAAGCCAATAATAGTTAATATTATTCATCCATGAATGCTTGAGATTAGAGGTGACCACAAAAGTATCCCACCCGCCCAGCAGAATCTGGCAAGCTACCTGTGTCGTATTTGATATGCCAAATACCAGTAACAATTATAGACCTCATTCCCATGACCTAATGGAATGGTTTGAGGTTCTTTATGTTCCTGGAGTGAGCAGATGCCCTTGGGCTACAGTAGCATGTGACAGGACTTATGTAGACATTACTGGTGCCCGCATGAGCAAATCAATGAACAACGGGAAGACAAGTGATACAAATGAATAGTTAATATTCCAATCAACCATGGAAAAATATTGTACTCCATCCTTTACACAATTTTCACTTAACATTCCCTACTGTTTCAGTTACATGAGTTAGTTGGAAGTTTGAGTCTCCTATAGTCTAAGAAAATACTTCAAGCCCATGTAGCTAGCTGAAGGACCAGAGCTCAATCTCAGGAGCATCCTTAATTCTCCATGACCTTTGCCATTTCCTTAAGTCCATTTTTATTATCACCACACAATTTGGCCAATTTTTTTTTAAATCTCAATTTCTCAAATACATGAACTTTGTTCTTTCAGGAAAAAAGTTAGAAAATGTAGATCCAATTATATCAGTGATCTGATTCACACTACCCAAACAATCAAATATCCTAAATAATATTAAACCCAATTTACAGGAGGCCAAAAAGACAATACAGGATTTTAGGGGTATACCTAGCATGCAACTTAGCCTGGTTCAATTACTCAGCATTTCATATGGTCACAAGAAACTGCCAGGAATAATCCCTAAGGACAGAATAAGAAGTATATCTGAGTACTACAGGTGAGGTTCAAAACTATAAATAAAAATTAAAGACAAAAGCAAAACAATTCATTCACCAATACAATTCTGCCATTTCCCCCTAGATAATACTTCTCCTTACTTTACTAAATTTCACCAACTAGAAACTGTAAAGAATCAGTATTTACCAAGCGTGCAGCCTACTAGTCTTTATCTGTTCCATTTGCTATTCCCTATTCAGGTAAGTCTTGTTTATATTTTTTGTTTGTTTGTGGATTGTCATTAGCAAGTTATCCATAATTTAAACTTTGCTAACACTTTGCCTGAATCTCCAAGATATAATAAATGTTCCCGTATGTGTGATTTATTTCTAACATCATTTTGTGTGAATCACACTTTGCCTTACCTATAATGGTTTATACATTTCTCATGAAGGCTCATTCAGACTGGGTCTCCTCAGGCCATCGCTTATAATTTAATATTTACAAATATGTAGGCAGGATGAGGGAAATCACATGAAATACAGTACTCTGAGACTAGTTAGCAATAAGTCATGGGGATTCAACAGGAATGTCCTATCCTTCTTTCCAACATTTGAAATATAAAAGCAATGATTAGTAGTAGAGAGAAGGGGGAAATAGTTTATTAGCATGAAATATTAAACTTAGAACTACAATCATCTCATCATTGTTTATGAAACTTAAATTGGCCTGGGTAGTTTCAAATTAATTTTTTCTAGTCCTTGTGCCTCCTATTATCTGATTATTTTAGATTATGAGATTATTTACACACTGGGGTGATTCACATCATCATTTATTTGGGATTTCCCAAATAGTTGTTCCCAGACTACTATCCCTAATAGATCCTTGCACTATCACGAGTATTTCTGTCTTGCTTCTTCATCTGTCCTTGCTTCTCCATGACCCTTGCTATTGCCTTAAGTTCATTTAGAGTTAGTAGTAGAGAGAAGGGGGAAATAGCTTATTAACATTAAAATATTTCATATCCAAGTTGGTATGATTTTTAGTAGCTGCAAGTTTTCACAGACCAGAACTTTTTGACAAGACAATAATAATGCACCCTCCAATCTCTGCCAGGACATAGATTTTCTTATTGCTATTATAGATAATCTTTGTTATTTAGGTTCAGTATCCAGACCATCACAGTCACACATTTCTTAGTTAGAAATGCTTGGAGGTTTCTTAGTTAGTTCAATATTACGAGTAAACCAAATTAGTCAGAGGAGAATCTCAACATTTATCACAATGAAAAGATACTAATATACATAGATGGAAACCTTCATCCCTAGTGGAAAATTCCTAAGTATATAAATTTACAGTTATTGGGTACAGAAAATTTAAAAAATCTTGTGTTAATAGATTTAATAGTGAAGAGTATGAGCCCATAAATAGCTAGGATGTCTTTAGCAAATATCTCTGACATAAAAATTCTTTCATAAAAATTTCTTTCTCATATTTCTGGAGACTGAAGATCCAAGATCAAGACACCAACTGATTTGGTTTCTAGAGAGACTTTTCCCTTGACTTACATAATTCTCACTGTGTCTTCATATGACACAGAGATCAGAGAGACAGAGAAAAAACTTCTGCATCTTATAAGAGCTTTAATCCCATGTAGATTATATCAACATTCCCTAATTACCTGCCAAAGAGGGTAACAATGTGAACACACATTTCTGTATTAGAAAAAAATAGCTCTTCAGTCTATAGCAAAGACCTTGACAAGCAATATGTCATAATTATGGACCCATTGTTATCCTTCCTTTGTCATAAAATGTAAGCCTTGGTGAAAGGCAATGCTGTAAATCAACAAGTAAGGCATCCTCTAGACCAGAAATAATTGTAGTAACCAGGAAGCTAGGTAGGGAAGTTAGATTTATCATAACATGTGTTACCCATAGAAGTGGGTTGGAATCTAATATATTTTGTAGTCGCCATGTGCTTGGAGGTTTCTCCTTTGAATGGTCACTTGGGACCTCTTGTTGGCAGGCTGGTTACACATCCTTCTCTCAGTCTCCTCCTGCTGCCACCATTGGGAGCACTTTTGAAGAAAGTCAGAACTGAACCAGAGATCACACCTGTAATTTTCAAAGTGGAAACACTGAATTACTTGGGATGCTCAGGCGATTCTATTGTTTTGTCTTTCATTTCTTTTCCTTACTCCTTCTTACACTGGACTCTAACATTAAGCTTATCTTTTTTTGGTTTTTGTCTCTCTTGCTTTTATTTTGTAATAAACACATCTGGTACCAACAATAACCTTAATGATATAATTCAATGAAAAAAGTTTGTCTATGATATGTTTCATTTGTTTTGTTTTGATCACTGAGATAGTAATTCTTGATGATTAAAAACTTTTCATGTATCTTTATAATTAAATTCCATCAATTTTCCATTTTCAGGAACTATAGGGAGATTTGAAATTTTCAGTTACCAACTCAGTAAAGTTTAGTTATGACTGAAAACCTAATCTCCCCCCCAACAATCAACATTTAATCATCAGATCAATGCATAAAATGTATTTTTTATGTACCTGTGACAAGTTCTCTTGTTTCATTACCAAGAATGAAGCTGAGGGTGAAAATAGACCCAGAGAGTTGGACTACAGACCTAGGTTTGCAAAGGTGGAGAGGGAAGGGGCATGTGAAAGTATCAAGAAAGAGTGGTGGACACTGATACCACGGAGGTTGGTGTAGGGGGAAACATTGCGTGCCTGGAACATTATTAACAGCACTGTAAATCACAATGCCTAAATAAAAATATCAAAAGACATATACATATTTTTAAAGCTGGCATTAAAATTACAGGGAACTAGAATTCTATGGCCTTTTCATCACATGAGACTGCGGTTGAAAATCATGCCTCAGGCTCAATAATAATAAGAACTGCAGCAATGAATAAGAGTGGAGAATGTACCAGGCTACAGAAGAAAAAGGTGAATTATTATTACTGCCTGGTTATATTTTGCTGGGGTTTTTTTTTGTATGGAAATTACTCTCATTACAGAAAACATTATTGATTCTGTAGCTTTCCTGGTGCTGCTCCTATAGGAGCAGAGATGAAATTCGAATTCAAAAATGAGATCATGGCTTTCCTAACAGAGCATCATTATACAAGTAATAAATATCAATGATTTGTAATAGCTACCAAAACAATGTGAACATCAGTGTTTGGATTACAGTAAATCTGTGATTAACCTTTCAAGATATAGCAAACAGTTTATGCAAAAGATATGGACTCCATATGGAAATGATATTTCTCATCCAGCAGGGTGTTTTCTATTAAATTAAATTGTTCAATATTTCTGCACACTTTAGCTTTGCTAATTGAGACTAATCTAATGCTCTCAAAAGGTTTAAAAGCAAGTATGGAGAAATAGATATTTATAGGATTTTGCTGACTGATTAGCAATGTGTTTCTATAAACAGTTGGCACAGCAGTTGGCCTACCTGGTGGCATACTATTAGACCTTGATGAAAATGTTAATTTTGATTTGCATTAATGGCCTTTGACATCAGTGCTTCCCACACAGCTTGCTAGCCTTCCCAGTGGGAACGGATGCTAGCTTCCCTCAGGAAGACTTGCCATTTGCATTAAGTATTCATCACAGAGATAAATAGTCATGGCCTGGCACTTCACCAATTGTGGTTTGGGGAAAATCAGAGCCAAGTCCATGTGGATGAGGAAGAAAGGAATATAAAGCTTTTGTTCTCACAAGATTCAACGGAATCTTTGCAAAGCTGCCACGTGATCACCATTTTCAGATTGCACAAACATAGACCACATCGGTTTATATAAAGCTGGAGTACCTGATATGTCTATCTTATATAGGCTTAATAATATTTAATTTATTTCACAAATATTGTTTTGATGACTAACGTATTGGCACAGTGCAAAAAAACTGGTCTCATTTGCTTAAAATCTTTTGATAATAATAAGATAATATGATTCTACAAAGGTATAGCCTCTGGGGAAAAATTTTGGTTTCTTCTTGGAGGAGCTCATAAAAATTTCATAGTAAATATAAACCCAAGACTGTCTCATGAGGCTGAGTTCTATAAAGACTTTCAGAAAGTGGAGAACTAAGTTTGTTAAATTTCCAAAGTTGTTAAATTCCAGAACAAAAGTGAATGTAAGATATATATGTATATTATAAAAGACAATAATAAAATAAGAGAGTAGAGAGGAAAAAAGGAAAAACAAGCTAAAAGATAAGAAAACATAGCTGATAAAATGAACATCAACAAAATACCTGGCACTGATACCTTTAAGGACCTGGTTTCCCCTAGGTCCTTGTTAGGTAAATAACATGGATATTCTCATTTATTCCATATACAAAAAAGTGATGACTACAAAGAGCAGATCTGATAGTATATTGTGAAAATTCTTTTAGTATTTGTCTCTCTCCTAGCATGTTTTTATACACACACATTGAATAGAAAAGTCTTCTAAGGATTTTTACTGGCTTCCCGGAAAGCTTGCCAGGAAAGCAATAGTTCTGCTCACATATAAATGAAGGATGCCCCATTCTCTGACTTTTAAGAATCTTTGCAGAGATAATGATACTAAGTTACCTCACTTTATTAGATCCAAAAGAACAAACCATCCTACTCCTACTCATGAAGAAAATAATCAGATAAGATCAAAAGAGAACCATTAAGGCAGATCAAACATAAATAAAATATGTCTTACAAGTAATTTGTCAACCTTTAGGAGAAAGGACTAAATCATTCAAAAGCTCATTAAATCTCATTATGGGTCTCCCATATGCAAGAATATGGGGAGAATCTTAGGATAGAATTGTTGCCCAAGATTGACAAATACCTGTCCTCGTGAAGCTCCACTTCTCTTTATTCATCACACCCCAACTTCTGTAGAAATCCACCTGCAGGGATGAGGAGCAGTTGTCATATGTTTTGTTTCTATTTTTAGTGTTTCTGGGTTGCACCCTGGAACCACATCTTGTGGAGGTTTCTTCTGCTTCTCTGCCTCCTTATGCCTTTTAGACTGCCTCTGTGTCCATAATGGATGGGGTGACTAAAGATATTTCCTATTTCCTGGGGTAACTCCAAGAACTGCAAAGAAACATCTATGTTACTATCTCTCCTCACACTCCTAGTCCCTACTTCCATAGAGAGTTGAAACAATTCTCTCTGCTCCTCTGTGGTGGTAAGTTTAATCACAGATGTGATAATTGGACAAATATGGTAATAACGTTTCAAGGAGAAAAGCTTGAATTCTGCTATGATCTGACTTCTCTCCTCTTCTTGAGGTCTCTGAAAGCCAGTAAACACCAATATGTATAACCACGGCAAACAAGCATTTTATGTGCTGTTATTGTTTCGTATCACTTAATTAAACATATAACTATGCTTATTCACAAAGGAGAACAAGAATATTGTCATGTTTCTAAGCTAAAGAATCTGGAGGACAGAGACTTAAGTAAGCCATTCTTAAAGGGCAAGAAGGTCAGAGGACATTCTTCTCTTAAAGACATTGCGACAAGCCATCCTCAGCTAATTTTTCTAAGGCAAAAAATAGATTCAGAGGCAATCTGTGGAATATTTTAGCTATACCAGTCTACAGTCTGCCTACTATTGGCAGTGCCTTTTCAGGTTTCAATCTGATCTCTCACTACCCACTCCCCCAACCTTGATTTTGTAATATACAATACTATCCTCTAAGTTACCCAGTTATCCTTGAGAGATCTTATCTGTCATTGCAGCCACCAAAACCATCAAGACTGTTGTCTCTATTGCCAAAACTTATTTTCATCCCCCTCCTGATGTGGTTTTTAATGAAATGTGTTTTTAAATTATTTTAAAAAGATTTCTTTTAAAATTAGATTAAAAAAAAAAAACTTTAGGTTCATCTTTAGGGCCATCAAGAAGCTCCAAGGACAGCCTTGCTTAGACTTTCGAGCTCCACTTGTCTCAATCTCTGCCTCCTGTTCAGAATACCACCCACTCCCACTGTATCTTATTTGGTGGTACCAATCTACATGAGTACTGACCTCCTCACATCTGCTGCATGTACTTAGAGTAGAGTACTCATGCTTCATCTCAAAATTCAGTCACGTGACATTGAAATCTTGTGCCCTCAGTGATACTTTCCACCCTTTTCATATTTCCCGTACTTCTTGCTTTATCAATTTCTTTCCAAATCAACATACTTTTCCAAGAAGAGAGGACAGGACATTTTACTTCAAAATGACATCAATTCAATTTGATTTCATGTAAAGCCAGAATTCTTTATAGTGATAAGCAAACTTTTTAATAATAGAAATAGAGAGTTTTGAGGATGAGGTATGAGGAATATTTAAAAGCAAAAAGGCCTCCATTTAACCATCATTCATCACACAACAAAACAATAGCAAGCATATAGAAACAACACACTGGTTATCTTTCCCTTAATATTACCTCTGCTTTCTGTCCTCAACCCACCTTCTCCATTGTACCATGACAGTCAGATATTCCTGGAGTCTCCAGAGGCACCTTATTTTGCACACCAATATGAAGATGCAGAGTGAAAAGCCAGAGCCAGGCCCAAGCTGGTTGTCAAATCTATAGAAACTCAAGAGCCATTCTGATTCATGACATTATTCATAGACTCATATATGATAACATCAGAGGTATTTTTATTGTACTTTAATTGAGGGAAAATATTTACTGTATTAAGTACAGGATTTGCTAGTAATAATGTTTCATATAATTTGAGAAATAGCCATCAAAAGAAGCCAGAGCCCCTCCCCCCAACCATGAGTGCAGCCATTTTCAACATCCGGACTCCGCAGCTCATCAGAGCTTCACCCAAGAGAAAAGCCAATCTCTCCCGGTTGCAGTTCAGCAGTTCATAAGTAAATGCATGAGATGAGATCTTACTACCAAGAGTATCTCACCCATAAAGCAGAGACTGGCAAGCTACCTGTGTTGTATTTGATATGCCAAAACAGTAACAATTATAGACTTCATTCCCATGACCTAAATGACTTGTTTGAGGCTCTTTGTATTTCTGGAGCAAGCAGATGCCCTTGGGCTACACTAGCATGTGACAGGATGTATGGAGATATTACTGGTGCCTGCTCAAGCAAATCTATGAACAATAGGAAGAGAAGTGAAGAAGTGAAGTGATGGAAAATGAAGGTTCTATATCCAGATGAAATCTACAGATCATGGAGGGTATGCAGTAGGAATCCAGATGTCTGACTATCATTCCATGTCGGGAAACGCCGCTGGGGTCCCTGACAGTGCCAAGAAGCAAGTTCCCTTCTACTTCCAAAGCCAGCGGGGAATGGATGAAGACTCAGGAATCCGATGCAGTTTTAAAAGGCTTTACTTATCACAGGTTCAGGCATACAAATTAGCAATAGGAAAAACCGGTGCTTAGGATTCTCAGCTAGAATCCCAGCCACTTGTAGGCCAAGATGGCGGCCACCACATGTAAAGGCCCTGTAAAGAGGAGACAAAGACAAGATTCCCAAGAAGGGTGTGAGCTCACAAAGAGAGAGCCCAAAAAGAGGAGCGCAGGAGAGAGGAAGCAGGCTAGTTTTATACCCCTGCAACTCAGACCTCCCTCCCATTATTATAGAAAGCAGGGAGGGTCAAATGCCCTCAGGTATTTTCTCCCAGCACCTCACCTAGGCCCTTTTATATGCTAATGTCTTGAGCCAAGATCTGCCTGGAAAAGCCTTTATAAGGTAGAGAAAGGGGTTTCTAAGATGGCATGTCTCTGCACCAAAGTCTACTAGACTACACCCTTATCTACGAAGTGATTTGCAGGAGGCAACCCAGAGCAGATCGCGGAGGCTCTTAGAGGAGTCATGCAACAATTCCACATCCCTAAGTATTCCTAAGTATCCCTAAGTACCCACATGGGAGAGCCTGGCAAGCTACCAGTGTCGTATTTGATATGCCAGATACCAGTAACAATTATAGACCTCATTCCCATGACCTGATGGAATGGTTTGAGGCTCTTTATGCTCCTGGAGCAAGCAGGTTCCCTTGGGCTCTACTTGCATGAGACAGGTAATATGGAGATGTTACTGGTGCCCGCTCGAGCTAATCGATGATGAATGGGAAGACAGTGATAAGTATTCCGACCCTTCCAGCCTCCTCTGCTCTTTAGTGAATTCACGTGATTAGAGTATGGAATAATTCCTTGCCATAATGACAAAATTTTCTGATTTCACCCAAGGTATTTAGAGATTAGAAAAGGTTTCTTCTTCTTTGTGTGTCATAAACACGTATTTTTTGGCGCTTGGGGAAAGGCTTCAATTTTCCAGCTATGGATCCATGCCCTAGTGAAAGTACAGGTTTTGTACATAGTACAGAGAAGAGAAGAACTATTTCTTTCTTTGGAAAAAAAAAGCAAATAAAAATACAACCTATAACTTAACAACTCATTTATTGAGTATTTATTTGCTCTGAATTGCAAAGGGAGAGAAACAATTGTTCCATTATTAAGTTGAATCATGTTGCAGACTGAGCAACAGCACAACAGGGAGGGCATTTGCTTTGCATGCTGCCAACCTGTCTACCAATCCCTGCATTCATATGGTCCCCTGAGCACTGCCAGGAGTAAATCCTGAATGCAGAGCCAGAAACCCCTGAGAACCAACAGGTGAGACCCCCCAAAAAATAAATCATGTTTTCTCTTCATAAGACCAACCCTGTAATGATATATTAAATAGTAAAGAGTGTTTTTTTTCTTCCTTTTCCACTGAGTGTAAAATGTTCATTTACAAAATAGAAACTATATTTTTATATTTACTTCTAGTTAGTAAGAAAAAGTTCCTTAGTTAAATTTGTGTCAGTTTTGTTTACTAATCTGTGTTTATTCTTTACTGATTTTGAGGAACTTTCTATATATCCATGTATACTCTTAGTACGTCATCTGTGAGTCATGAGATTATGGCTTGTCAAAGACAAATCTCTGAAAAACAATAAATGTTACAGCTAGGAAAAGCTTCTGAAGATTTATATATCTACCTTTAAGGAAGATAAATGAATTAAATCTTCAATTTCCTTCAGAAGCTTGTGAATAAAATCGACGTGATCTGTACGCTTTATAAATAAGTCTTGCCCAGAGTCTAAACAGTGTAGTTTCAGAACTGAGATCCCCAAAGCGGGATGGGAGGATTTTATGGCCTGTGGGAAAGGATTATTGTCTCTATGGTGATGGATGAGATATAATAGCACTTTATCCTTGAAACAAGAGTTTTTGTACTTTTATAAATTAAATTTACCTAACTAAATTAATGTTTAAAAATACTTCATTCCAGGTCATATATTTGATTTCAGGAGCAAAGAAAGTACAAGAAAAACGTGAACATCTTATGCACAAAAGTAAGAAAGTTCTCAAAGAAAAATAAAAAATATTCTAACAGAGGAAAGATTTAAGTATGTTGCTCCCTCATTATTCATACTGACAATATTTTAATATCCAAATGCATAATGATCACAAAAAACATAGAAAGATGCTATGTATACTCCCACACAACTTTATTATCTTAAATTATTTGCCATATGCAGTATCTATCAAATCCAGTGTTGAGGTGATAATACTATTAGTTGGAACTTGTTTTACATGCTGCCAACCTGGGTTCAATTCCTGGTACCACATATTGTACCCCAAGTCCTGTCAGGAGTAATGAGCACAGGTTTTGGAATAGACCCTGAGTACTTCTGGTTATGGTCCAAGAAGCAAACAACAAAGAAGCAAAATATATTAAATCTTGGGTCAGGAAGATATTTTTTTTTTTTGCTTTTTTGAGTCACACCCAGCAATGCTCAGAGGTTTCTCCTGGCTCTGCACTCAGGAATTACTCCTGGTAGTGCTCAGGGGACCATATGGGATGCCAGGGATCCAACCCGGGCCGGCATGGGTTGGAGCATGCCCTACCCTCTGGACTATCGCTCCAGCCCCTGGTCAGGAAGATATTTTAAAGGGTTGGAGCAGGGCCCTGAGATGGTCTCTGACACCACATGTCCCCAGCACCAGTATTCCTGTGCATCACTTAATTGTTGGTCTCAAGTTTCTTATCCGACCTTATCACCTTCAAGACCTAAGCAATAGTAAAGCAGGTAGAGCATTTGCATTGCACAGAGCAGACTATGAATTTGATTACAACTACCCGATAAGTTCCTCCAAGTCCTCTGGGAGTGATCCCTGAACACAGAATCCAGAGTAAGGCTCTGATTATCACTAGATGTGACCAAACCATTGCCCCTGGTCAAAGAGTAAAAACTTATAACTTCTTATCCTAGAGATCTCATTCATAACAAATAAAAGTTACAAATAAAATATAAATAAAAACAGAAAATTAATAAAATTAACCTTTTATAAAGGGGGATAAATCTAACAATTCCAGGGTGATCCTATATCCCTTTTATGTAATCAAAAAGTTGGAAGAAATGCATCCTTTCTGTAGTATTGAACTTCACATCAAGTTTTGTTAGCAGTAAAATTACAAAGATGAAAAGTCACAATGTCTGTTTGCTTTGGTGAAGCAAGACACACAAAGGAAGCACTCAATGTCATTAATATATTTTGAATTTACTTTTGTGCCAGGCATGAGATAGGGGTATGGGTTCATTTTTACATATAACTAACCAATTTTCCTAACACCATCTCTTGAAGTTTTCCTTGCTTCACTTCCTAGTCTTTGTTCCTTTGTTGAAGATCAACTGTCCATATATATGAGGCTACCTCTCTGGGCTCTGGGCTCTATTTCATTTGTCTAAAAGCCTGTCTTTATTCAAGTATCTTGATTTCTGTAGCTTTATTGAATAATTTAAAGTTGTAGGAAGAGAAGCTTCCAGCTTTCTTTTTTTCTAAAATTGCCTTGTCTATTCAGATGGTTTTATTACTTCATGCAAATTTCAACTGTATCTAGGTATGTATATAAATATTATCATGGGTATTTTTATAGGAGCTACTCTGATTTTGTCTAGTGTTTAGGGAAGGATTTTCATTCGACTATATAAATCCTTCTAATCCATGAACAATGTGCTTTCATTTCCTGCATCTTCTTTAGTAGCGATTTATAGTTTTCTTTGTATGTCCTTCACCTTTTCATTACTTTGATTCCAGGTCCATTTGATCTTTTTGAGGTACAATTGTGAATAGGATTTTCTAAAAAAAAAATTCTTCCTCTTCTATTTTATCGCTTGCATGGATTTCTGTGTTTTGATTTTTCAGCCTTCTAAAGAAATTGTTGTACTACTCAGCCTAAGAAAAGAAGAAAGCATGCAATTTGCTGCTATGTGGATGGAAATGGAGAGTATCATGCTGAGTGAAGTCAGTCACATGAGGGAAAGATACAGAATGATCTTTCTCTCTCATAAGAAAATATAGTAAGAGTAACAAAGACAACAGAATAAGAAAATTGATGTACAGAAGTGGGTATGGGAAATTGAGAGTGACGGCACTCTGAGACAATGGTAGAGACAAGCAGACACATCCTTGTGGAGTACGTGGCATTGATATGTTGCATGCTTAAAACTCTATTATTAGTAGCATTATAAGTCAAGGTGCCTCAAAACAGAAAATAAGCAAACACCACAGACATTTTGTTTTCTGATCTCTTTGTCCCCCAAAAAATTATTGTTATAATTCTCAGTCACCAGATCATTAAAATATTTTCTGAGCTTTTCTTTTTCTTTCAGCTCATTTTAAACTGACTCAAATCTGATGATGACTAGAAGAAATTCCACTGTGTTGATTGATGCTCTGTGAAATATGGCTTTCTCTGGCAGCAGTGTGTTGATAGTTCATTACACAGCTGGTTTCCTTTGTACTTCATACCACCTCCTGAAACTGTGCTCCTGGTGCAGAGAGGTTACCAGCTGACAGGGTAAACAAATCGCCATGCACTCTGATTGCAAAACTTTCTAAAAATACAAACAATCTCTTGTGATTTTAAAGACAGGAAGTTTTTTGTTTTGTTTTGTTCAAATTATTTCCATCATCAGAGATGCAAACTCCCCATGAGTTTGCCTGCAGTGATAAAAGGTTTTGAGTCTACTGGGTGAGGGGAAGACCATATGGCCAGCATCTCTGAATTTCAAAGAATATCTTAATTGAAAAATGTTTTAGGAATTATTTAAAACCACCTGACTTTTTTTAAATCTGATTTATAAATAAACTCTTAAAATCTCTACTCAAACATACTATGATAGTGCAGTCAGCCTGGGGACCATTGTTTCTATTTTAATTCTTTGTTTTTTGCATTCAATTGCAAGTGTTTTAGTTTTGTTTGGTGCTGATGGCTAAGAAAATTGCATTAGAAGAAAACAATCAACTGTAAGAGAGTTTTCCTTCAGCTGAATTTTGATTTCCATTTTGACTCCTTTAATGCCATATGTTATATTTATGATCTCAATCAATTTCTGAGATGTCTGTGCTACTTCCTGAAGTAGTTAAAAGATAGTTAAGTAACTAAAAATGTAAAAAAGCTGGCCAGTTTGAAGAAATTACCATTATCTAAAGATTCATATTTTTAAATAAAAAGCTATGGAATTTTCTCAAAAAAGAAGGTAGGAACCTTTGCACACATTATATTTATATGTTATTATATTCACTATTATAAATTTGCCCAATTAACCAATTTGCAGTATGATTTTCTCAGTAACTAGCAGTTCATATAGATTTTCAACACTAGTATTTAAGAAGTTTTAGAGTTGTACTTATCAGTATTATGTTTAAATTCAAGTATAGTTAATACTCTGGGAAAGATTAACAAGTGATCAGTAAATCCTTCTAAGAGAACATGACATAAAACTATATTTGATAATAAGGCAGAAGGCAAATGCAGCTCTTGGGCTAAAGTCAGCTTTTGAATTATACTCTGATCATTTTATAAAAAGCTCTTACATATCTAATTTAAGAAACAGCAAAACACTTTGTAAATGACTATCTTAATTTTATTGTATTACTTATGATCTATGCCAAGAGGGAAAACTGAAAGCCCCAAAGAGTGAATAAATTTAGAGATTATAAATAGAGATTATAAATATTACAAAGTAATAAAATAAACTTTCAGACTGGAGCGATAGCACAGCGGGTAGGGCGTTTGCCTTGCACACGGCTGACCTGGGTTCAATCCCCGGCATTCCATATGGTCCCCAGGCACCGCCAGGAATAATTCCTGAGCAAAGAGCCAGGAAGTAACCCCTGAGCATTGCCGGGTGTGACCTAAAAAAGTAAAAAAGAAACAAAATAAGCTTTAAATAACCCCATGATTTAGAAGCAGGTGATAGAGTAATAAAAGACATTAATAAAAGACATGACCCTGTGACAGTGGGAAGATTTTTTCCTGGGTCCAGCAGGTTGGAGGCAATTTTGAATTCAGACTCTACTAGGGACTGCCGGGCCCTAAAGCCTAGTTACTCCCACAGATGGGCATGGGTTTATTTTTAGGGGAGGAGCTGGGCAGCAGCCACCACCTAATTTTCTTACCATATCTATATGGGGAAAGAAAACATCATTAGCCACCAGGAACCCCAGATTCCTCCCCTGACAGTGAAGGGGCACACTGATAATGTATTAGAAAGAACCACCTCCAGACTAACACTGGCATCTTGGGGAAACAGCACAGAAACTCACTATGAGGAGTGGATGAAGATAAGAGCTCTTAAGTTTCAATAAAGAATTCCCACATACATAATCTTTCGATAAAGATTTCAGAGATGAAATAGTGCCAATGTTTAATGAGCTCAAAACACAATGGAACAGACATCCAATAAAATACAGGATATGAAAAAAATATTAGAACAGACAGCCGATAAAATTCAGGAGGAAATAAAAGCAGAAATAAAGAAAACTACAAAAAGAAATGGCATTAATAAAAAATTCAGTAGATTAAATATGAAACTCGATGGAGGCCCAAAACAGTAGAGAAACAACAGCTGAAGACACAATCAGTGAGCTTGAGGATAATATGTGGAAAACATCCAGGAAAGAGCAAAAGATGCAAAAAAAGACTTCAAAATACTCAAAGATAGAACAGAGAACTATAGGATATGTTCAAGAGTAGCAACATAAGAATCATTAGAATTCCATAGCAACTGAGAGGCAACCTCAATGACATAGTAATAGACATCATTGCTGAGAAGGTCTCAGTGTTGAAGAATCCAGGCATCCAGGTGCAGGAAGTCCAAAGGGTACAAACTGAAAGAGACCCTAACAACAAGATTTCAAAACATATCCTAATCAGAGAGACCACGAGACACTGAAAATAAAAGTTAATCAGAAACAGAGAATCAAATTAAGCACTAGGAAATTGAACAGCTCATTACAAAACAAACCAGTGGGTTTGAAAGTAAATTAAAAAAAAGGAAATCAAAAGATTCCTGGAAACAAATGAGAGTGAGGACATGAGTTACCAGAACTTGAGGGACGCAGAGAAAGCGGTGTTAAGAGGAAAGTTTATAACTTCCTAAGCATACAGCAGGAAGGAAAAAAAGGGGCCACCTATATAACTTGACTTCATAGTTTAAACTTGAAAAATGAACAACAAAGGGAACCCAAACCAGGAAAGAAGAAGGAAATAGAAAAACTTAGAGAAGTTAATAAGCTGGAATTCTAATATTCAATCCAAAATATCAATAAACAATTAGCTGGTTCTTTGAAAAATAAATAAGATGATAAATCTCTAACAATACTCACCTAGAATGAGAGAGAGAACCCTAATAAACCAAATCAGAAATGGAAGAGAGAACATCATAATAGAAACCACAGAAATTTAAAGGATCATCAGAGATTACTTTTAAAATCTTTACGCCATGAAAAAACTGAACTGAGAAGAAATAGACAACTTCCTGGATTTAAATAACCTCCCAAAGCTGAACCAAGAAGATGTGGAATACCTGAGAACTATCACTGTCGGGGACACAGCTGGGGTCCCTAACAGTGCCGCAAGTGAGTTCCCTTCTACCTCCGAAACCAGCAGGGAATGGATGAAAACTCAGGAATCCAATGCAATTTTTAAAGGGCTTTACTATCACAGGTTCTGATATACAATCCAAGAGCAGGGAAAAACCTCTGGACTCTGGGTTTCCTGCTAGGCCCCAGCCACGTGTAGGCCAAGATGGCTGCCACCACATGTTGAGGCCCAACAGAAATGGAGAGGACGGAGAAGCAAAATGCCAAGGGAAGCCGAAATGGCAAAAGGGGAAAAAGAAGGGCTTCTTTCTTCTTGCAGCTTATTTTATAGCTAGAAATCCGTCCAAACTCCCCAGCCAAGCCCATTCTGGGCTGGGCTATCTAGGGATGAAAACAGGAAAATAGCTCTATAGAAATGTAGCAACTTCAGGAGAACTTCTGGCTGTTTACAAGGACCCAGAGCTAATTCAAAGTCTCCTAGAAGAGCTGGGAGGAGCTATAAGCTAAATGTAACTTCCCCTGGCAGGAAGGGTCAAATGCCCTCAGGTAATTTCTCCCAGCACCTCACCTAATGTCTTGAGCCAAGATCTGCCTGGAAATGTCTTTATAGGGTAGAGAAGGGGGTTTCTGAGATGGCATGTCTTTGTACCAAAAACTGATACTAATGCCAGTTAAATATTCTCCAAGCCTTCACAATAGTCTTGTCTTCTTCACGGTAGTTTTGTATTTTAGTTGCCTTTGAGTTATCAGGGAGCCATGCTTGCTTGGAGGCAAACAGCATTTCTCTCTGGTCTAATTACTTAGAGATCCAACGTGGCCAGGAAAACATGTTGGTAAGATCTAGCTAGTCCCACGATGTTTGTGGTAGCATGAAAGAATATTTATACCAGCCAGTATAGAATACATGGTCAGATAAGACTGCCACATTTAGACTATCCCCTTATCTATGAAGTGACCTGCAGGAGGCAATCCAGGGCAGAGGCAGAGGCCTAGGCTTTTAGGTGTCCTGCAACATATCACTATCGAGAAATTTGAAATGGTAATCAAAAGTCCTCCAAAAAACAAAGCCCTGGCCCAGATGGATTCACTAGTAAATTCTTTCGAACCTTTTAAGAGGTCCTATTGCCAATATTTTTTTAGGCTTTTCCAGGAAATTGAAGACACAGAAACATTCCCAGACAGTTTCTATGAGGCACATATCACCCTGATACGAAAAGTAGAAAGAGAAAGCAGAGAAAAAGATAATTACAAGCCAAAATCCCTGATGAAAAGGTTGCAAAAACCCTCAAAAAGCTCTAGAAAATAGAGTCCAATGACTCATTTAAAAGATCATACACCTTGACCAGATGGGCTGGGCATGTAATGCGATTTGAAGATGACCACTGGACTAGAGCCATTACCAACTGGATCCCATGGGATGTCAAAAGATCACATGGCTGCCCACCTACAGGATGGTTAGACTTCTTCGTTAGACCATGAACGAACAGTTTGAGGCCCTTCGATTCCTGAAGCAACCAGATGCCATTGGGCTACACTGGCACATGATAGAGTCAAATGGACATGTTACTGGCACCCGCTCGAGCAAATTGATGAATAACGGGATGTGAAGTGATCAAGTGATACATCTTGACCAAGTAGGATTCATCCTGGGGATGCAAGGATAGTTTAATATTCATAAGTCAATCAACATAATACACCATATCAGTAAAATTAAAATAAAAACTGTATGATCATGTTAACAAACACAGAGAAACATTTGATAAGACCCAGAACCAATTCATGATAAAAATTATCAACAAAATGGGAGTTGAAGGAACATTCCTCAATATAGTCAAACTTATGTACCACAAGTCCACAGCAAGCATTATTCTTAATGGGGAAAATCTAAAAGCTTCCCTCTAAGATCAGCACAAGACAAGGGTGCTCACTCTCATGACTTGTATTCAATATAGTTCTGTAAATACTTACCATAGCAGTTAGGCAAGAAAAAGACATCTTGGGCATCTAAATAGGAAAGGAAGAAATCAAGCTATCACTATTTGCAAATGGTATGATACTACACTTAAAAAAATCCTAAAGAGTCTACTAAAAAGTTCATAGAAACAACTGATTTGAATGGTAAAGTGGTAGGTTATAAAATCAATACCCAAAAGTCCATGGCTTTCCTATATAAAAATAATAAAAGAAAACAAAGAGACATTACGAAAAATAATCTCAATCACAATTGTGCCTTGGAAAATCAAGTACTTGAATAAGCTTAACTAAAGAGATGAAGAACCTATACAAAGAAAATTACAATGCACTACTTCAAGAAATAAAAAGGACATAAGGAAGTTACAACACACCTGCTGCTCATGAATTTGTAGGATTAAAATAGTCAAAATGGTGATATTCTCAAATAATAGAAGATTCAGGGTAGTCCCTATAAGGAAGCCTGTGATATTTTTCAAAGAAATATACCAAACACTCCTGAAATTCATGTGGAACAATAAATCATCACCGATAGCTAACCAATCCTTGGGTGCGGGGGAATGGGAGGAACCGCCTTTCCCAACTTCAAACTAAGCAGTGGTTTAAAACATCATGGAATTGGAATAAAGACAAATCTGCAAACCAATGGAATAGAGTTGAATATTTTGACACAGGCCCTCAAATATATGATGGTTTAATCTTTGATAAAGGAGAAAGAAGTATGAGGTGGAACAAGCAAAGCCTCTTCAACAAGTGGTTCTGGGAAAACTGGACAGCTACATGTAAAAATAATGAACTCAGACGTCTATCTAATGCTATGCACAAAATTCAGATCAAAATGGGTTAAAAACCATGTCAGACCCTAATTCATTAGGTATATGGAGGAAAATGTAGGTAAAACCCTCCATGACACTGCAGCTAAAGGCATCTTTAGAGATAAAACACCACTGATCAAACAAGTGGAAGCAAAGATAAACAAACTGCACTACACTGAATCAAGCAGCTTCTGTACCACAAAAGAAATTGTGACCATGATATAAAGGCAGACCCAGAATGGGACAAATTATTTACCCAATGCCATACGATAAGAGGTTAATATTCAAGATATATAAGGCAGTGGCAAAACTTAGGAAGAAAAAAAACTATCCAACGCCATCGAAGATGGGGAGAAGAAATGGACAGAAACTTCCTCAAAGAAAAAAATTTGAACAGCCAAAAGGCACATGAAAAAAATTCCCTTTATCACTAATTATCAGGGAAATTCAAATCAAAACAGCAGGGTGATATTATCTCACAACACAGAGAATAGCATGCATTGAATAGAGCAAGAACAGTGCTGACCACTATGTGCTAAGAAAGAAAGGAACTCTCATTCATTATTGGTGGAAATGCCTAATGGTCCATCCTCTTTGGAAAACTGTGGGCATTTCTCAAAAAACTGTAGACTGAGTTCTTATTTGACCCAGGAATACCACTTCTGGGATTATAACTGAAAGCCCAAAATCTCAGAGGAAACATGAATTGTACTGCTATGTTCATTGTAGCACTGTTCGCATTAGAATCTGGAAACAACATGAGTGTACAAGAATAATAGACTGGATGAAGAAATTATGGTGCATTAACACCATGGAACACTGCACAGCACTTAGGAAAAATGAAGTCATGAATCACTGTATCACTGTCTTCCCGTTCATCATCGATTTGCTCGAGCGGGCACCAGTAACATCTCCATATGACCTGACTCATTCAAGTAGAGCCCAAGGGCACCTGCTTGCTCCAGGAACATAAAGAACCTCAAACCATTCCATCAGGTCATGGGAATGAGGTCTATAATTGTTACTGGTATCTGGCATATCAAATACGGCACGGGTAGCTTGCCAGGCTCTGCCGTATGCGGGTAGCATACACTTGTAGTCATCTCAAAATCCAGCATTTATTGATGAACCATGTGGCGCATGCCGCGCGAGCTGGGCTGTGATAGGCTGCTCTGCTGGGTGGAATAGGCTGCTCTGCTGGGTGGAGTAGGCTGCTCTGCCGTGTGGATTTAAATTTTTTTTTGGCCGGAGCGATAGCCCAGCGGTAGGGCATTTGCCTTGCATGTGGCAGGCCTGTGCCAGCCGGGTTCGATCCCCGGCATCCCATATGGTCCCCAGAGCACCGCAAGGAGTAATTCCTGAGTGCAGAGCCAGGAGAAACCCCTGAGCATCTCCGGTGTGACCCAAAAAAAAATTAAATTTTTTAAACATTTTTATTTAATAAATTTTTCTTGACCACACCTGGCAGTGCTTAGGGTTTACTCCTGGCTCTGAGCTCAGGGATCATTTCTGGTGGGCTCAGGGAACCATGTGGGATGCTGCGAATAGAACCCAGGTTGGCTACATACAAGGGCAAGGACCTTACCCACTGTACTATCACTCCAGGCCCTTAACCTTTAAGTTTTAATGGGCTGGAGTACAGCTCGTGGGGCGCTTGCCCTGCACATGGCTGAGCCAGGTTCAGTTCTGATTCCCTTACAGTTCCCAGAGCCCTGATAGGAGTGATCCTTAATCACAGAGCCTGGTGTAAGCTGAGCACTGCCAGCTTAACAAACAAAACAAAACAAAACAGCCACCAAAAAAAGTTTAAATAATTTAAATTCACTTTTAAATTTAATTTTAAATTTACTTTTAAATTTAAATTTTAAATTTACTCTTCTAAAAGAGTGAATTTAAAATGGTGTTATTAAAAAGAATCCTGGGTCCTAGGAGATCTTTATTTTGTTATAGAAAATATTTTTGAATGTCCTAAACTGTTATGGAAATATCTTGCTAATACATTAGTAAAGCTGCAGGACTACGTTCTCAGTGGCAAGCATTAGAGACCTGATACGCATCATATGTATGTGAAGTCATGAAATTCACTTATAAATGGATGGGAATGAAGAGTGCCATCTGAATGAAATGAGTTAGAAAGATAGGGACATATATAGAATTATTGCACTCATTTGTGGAAATAAAAAATGTAGTATAAGGCTATTCTCAAGACCAGAAAATTAGGGGTCAGAGGACTGGTCAATGGTTGGAAGCTTGCCACAAGTGTGTTGGGGACCAAGGGCAGTCAGGAAAGAGATGGAAATTAGTATTACAATAATAGTAGGGCCACACTGCTGGTGGCATTGGCATTGAATGTTGAATCTTTCTAACTCCATTATGAAAAAATTTGTACTTTGTAAATCACTCTGCTTAAATGATTTCAAAAAATAAGAAATCATCTCTCTGGACAAGAACTGAGTGTTGAAAGTAGGTAAAGGGGTATACATGATAATCTTTCAGTATCTGTATTGAAAGTTATAATGTCCAAAACAAAAGAGATAGAGACAGGAAAACATCTGCCATCGAAGCATGCTGCACTCAAGGGGGCTAGGAAGAATGAAAGCTGTGGATGTTGGTGGTGAGAAATTTGCATTAGTGAAAGGATGGATATTGGAACATTATATGACTGAGAGATACTCACAGACATGGGGCAGAGCTGCTACTCGCTCTCCCTGTGCCCAGCCGCTCACGAGGCGCCCAGGAGGGATGGCGGGTTCTAGCCCTGGTCCGCCACCCCAGCAGAGCCTGGCAACAAGCCAGATGACACCCCACTCCATGAGGGCCTCCATTTTCCACATCCGGACTTCTCTCTCATCAGAACTACACCCAGCAGACCAGCCTATCACAGCCCGGCTCATCGAGATCTACCCTGCAGCAATCTTTTTTAAATCCGGCCCAGGTATGCTGATCCAGAGACTCACAGACATGAGGCAGAGCTGCTACTGGCTCTCCCTGTGCCCAGCCGCTCATGAGGTGCCCAGGAGAGATGGCGGGTTCCAGCCCTGACCCACCACCTCAGCAGAGCCTCGCAACAACCAGACAACCCCCCACTCCACAAGGTCCTCCATTTTCCACATCCGGACTTCCCTCTAGTCAGAACTCCACCTAGCATACCGGCCTATCACAGCCCTGCTTGCGGCGCCACTTGCAGCTGTGCAGTTCATCAATAAATGCTGAATTTAGAGATGAATTTACAAGAGTATGCTACCCGCACGGCAGAGCCTGGCAAGCCACCCATGTCGTATTTGATATGCCAAATACCAGTAACAATTATAGACCTCATTCCCATGACCTGATGGAATGGTTTGAGGCTCTTCATGTTCCTGGAGCAAGCAGGTACCCTTGGGCTCTACTAGCATAAGATAGGACATATGGAGATGTTATCGGTCCCCGCTCGAGCAAATCAATGAACAGGAAGACAGTAATACAGTGATACAGTGATATATGACTGAAATCCAATCATGAACAACTTCTTAACTGTGTATTTTGTTCTGATTTAGTTAAAAATTTAAAAGAAAAGAAAAAATAGAAGTGAAAATATAAAGCTAAAAAATGACTAGCTTGAGTAAATAAGTAAATAAAATTTAGTGAAAATGTTTCATCTATTTAATAGAACAAGAGTATGTCAAGGCTAAGGTATGTACATTGATGTACTTTAATCCTGGGCTTTTTGATGCAGCAGTGTTTGTTGTATGCTAAATTGCATACCGTCAAATTTCTACAACTCAGACTTTATGTTAACTTGAGTTCAATTTATTATGTTAACTTGAGATGTACCTTTGCTTTATCTAATCAAAATGCATGATACTTTGGTGTTGGGGTCTCTTTAAAAGTTAAAGGGATGTCCTGTAAGAGTTAAATGAATGGCCAATATCCTAATTATGGGAATATATAAGTGTTGGAAATACTGTCAGCCAGCCACACAGCTGAAAACTGACACTTTGGTCCTAATGATAATTCAAATTACAGAAATAGTGCTAAAGAGTAACTCTTCATGTCTCCCAGTAATCCATATGCTGAAGCACTAACCTCCAACTTAATAACATTTGGAAAGGGCATCAATATAATTAGTAGTGATGGTAGAACCCCATAAAGAGATTAGTGCTCTTAAGAAAAGTAAACCAATAAGCTTGTTCACTCTTACTCTCTGCCATGCTAGTCTATAATGAGATTTCCATGGCCTACAAGCCATAATAAGAGACTTCAGAATGAAACTTCCCTCACAGATCCTTGGTCTTGGACTCCCAGACTCCAGAACTATAAGAAATTGATTTTTATTGATTTAGATACACAATCAATGGTATTTTGAACTAGAGCAGGCTGATTCAAATGCATACACGTCAGTTTTCATCTGTGTGGCTGACTAACTCACAGCATCAGGTACAGAACCAGACCAGAGGCTTTGAACTACCTTTAATACTCTCTTCAAACTACTTCCTTGCTCTGCCTTTAAGCAAGCTCAGCCAACTCTTCTCTCTGCTCCTCTATCTCTCTATCCTGCCAGGCTCTCTGCTCCTCCAATTCACTCCTGCCAGCCAGGCTAAGAACCCCGTCTCAACTGACTCCTCAACTGTTTTTTCCAATTCTTATATATACCCATAATTTTGGATATTAGCCATCCCTTTAAGAAGTAAAAGCCATCCCTTTAAGGAATCTCTTAAATCTCTTAAAGGGAACCAATATATACACAGTGACAGAGAAGGACAAATAGTGACATGTAGGTTAGGAGACTGCAAGGAATCCACAAGTGTACTTTCTCTCGCCCCACACCCAAGAGTAATTCATGGAATCAATAATTACTCCCCGTTGGATGCATTGCTGCCCATAATAAATTATAGTCATAACTTTAATTAATAGTGCCCATTTATTTCTTAAATGCCTCTTTCTAGAAGGGGCTGTCATAAAGGCAGGTTTGTAAAAAGTAAGGAAGGCTGTTGTTAATAGCACTACATGTTTCAGCCCGAGTTAACAATTCATCACCACACCCCATCATTTACTAAAGGGCAACCCATCTATTTTTATGTAAATACAATTAAGTATTAAGCATAATAAGTGTATTAAATATATAACTTCTTTAACCTGGGCCAGAGAGATAGTTAAACGGACTGAGAGTCTGTTTTGCATACAAGAAGTCTGGATTAGAAATTCAAGCACACCACAGGTCCCCTGAGTACCCTTAATAGAAACCCTTGAGCACAAACTAGGGCAGAACCCTGAGCAGTGCCAGCTATGGCACCAAACAAACAAAACCGAAAAAAATCTCCTCCTGGCAAAGACTTTGTATCACTTTCTTTCTACTCTCAGATTTCTATTACTACTTAGGATTAATTTTTCCCTAAAGTAGAGAGTATTAAATTATGGCCCCCTAACCAACATTGTTAGCATCATAGGGAAATTTGTTAAATATGCAGTAGCCTAGAAACTGAATCAGAATATCTAAGAATAGAAATTTGATTCACTTACCATTATTATTATTATATTTTAGATAATAATAATATATTTATTATTTATATTATTATTATATTTGAGGTGACTACAACAGTATGCCACCCACACAGCAAGCCTGGCAAGCTGCTCGTGTAGTATTTGATATGCCAAATACCAGTAACATTTATATTAGGTCATTCCCTGACCTAATATAATGGTTTGAGGCTCTCTATGTTCCTTGAGCAAGTGGATGCCTTTGGGTTCTACTAGCATGAGACAGGACATATGGAGATATTACTGGTGCCCGCTCTAGCAAATAGATGATTAATGGGAAGATAGTGATATTTTAGTCATCATAATTTACAACACAACACCATCAATTTAGGGTTTCAGGCTAACATGTTCCATCACCACCAGAAGTAAGGATACCTGAATTTGTAAACAATTCCACCATGGAGATGTAATGACTTACCTAGTATCTACGATCCCCTCAACTTTTGTCTATCTTAACCATTAGAGAAAGGATCATCAGGGTAAGCTCAACATTGAATCTAGAGGTGTCTTCAATGATTCAGTTTTACTGGCCAAACAAACAGAAGAAAAAATAAATGGCATATTAATTTAAGAAGTTCTGTATTGCAAAAGAAAAGATGCCACAGAATGCAAAAAGATATTTGCCTACCACCCATCTGGCAAAGGATTAAGATCCAAGATATAGAAAGCACTTGTAAAACTTAAGATAAAACAATCAATTCTATCAAACAATTTGGAAACATGAAAAGAAACTTTCTTAAAAAGATATACAGACAACTACTAGGAATATGAAAAATGTGCTGCATTTCTTATCATTCAGAACAATGTAAATTAAAATAAAACAATAACTTGCACACATAACAAAAATAATGTTGGCATGGATGTGAGAAAAAGAGACCTTCGTTCACTGCTGATAGGAGTGTTGAGAAAGTCCAACTTCTTTGGAAAACAGTATGACTTTTCTATGGCCCAGGAATTCCAGGTCTTGGCATCTATTCCAAGAGCCCAATATTTCTATTCAGAAAAGACACTTGCACTCCTATTTTCATTGCAGTGCTATTCACAATAGCCAAAATCTAGAAACAACCCAAGTATCCAACAGAACACAGGACTAAAAAAGCTGTTGTTCATATTTACAGTGGAATTCTACTCATTTGCAAAACAATAAATAAATAATCATGCTTTTTACAAGCTATGTAGATGAATCCGGAGTGTCATGCTGAATGAAGTTAGTCACACAGACACGGGCAGATACAGACTGGTCTCTCTCATATGTGAGATATAAAGAAACTTAGTGAGAAATTAACAAATGCCCAAAGGCAGAAAAAATAAAAAAAAATGTCTTGGAACTGGTCTGCAGAACTGAGTTTGGCACAGAGACAGGGAGGATGAGACGAGAGGGGCAGACACTCTGGTGGGAGGTGTGGTGCTAGAGCATTGATGCATTGAACTCTACCATTAGCAGTATTGTATATCACAGTGCTTAACGTCTTTTTAAAATAGCAAAAATAATATAAAAGGGGTGTGGAGGAGAAGCTAGAGAGATAGTACAGCAGGTAGGGTACTTGCCTTGCAAACAGTGAAACCAAGTTCAATCCCCAGCATCCATTATATGGTCCCCAAAGACCCACCAGGACTGATCCCTGATAATAGAAGTAGGAGTAAGCCCAGAACACTGCTGGATGTACCCCCAGAACAACAACAACAAAAAAAACAGGATAAGGAAGAGAAATCTCTCAAATACCTAAGATTCCCAAGCGTTATACTTATCTTTACATTTAATTTAACTTCATTTTTTAAATAAAATGGCAACTGTGTTCATTTTTATGTCTTTTGTGTACAAAATCTCTGCACCACAACTACTCTCAATGTAATATGTTGAGAAGGTTGGTGGTTTGTGCCCACCCAGGGATGCCAGATGTTGGGGACTGCTGCCGGGGTCCCTGACAGTGCCGGGAAGTGAGTTCCCTTCTACCTCCGAAGCTGGCAGGGAATGGATGAAGACTCAGGAATCTGATGCAGTTTTAAAATGCTTTACTTATCACAGGTTCAGGCATACAAATCAGCAATAGGAAAACCCGGTGCTTAGGATTCCCGGCTAGAACCCCAGCCACATGTAGGCCAAGATGGCGGCCACCACATGTTAAGGCCCTGTAAAGAGGAGACAAAGACAAGACTCCCAAAAAGGGTGCAAGCTCACAAAGAGAGAGCCCAAAAACAGCCCAAAAAAGAGAGAGAGGAAGCAGGCTGGTTTTATACCCCTGCAACTCAGACCTCACACTATTATGGGGAAGCAGGAAGGGCCAAATGCCTTTAGGTAATTTCTCCCAGCACCTCACCTAGGCCCTATTATATGCTAATGTTTTGAACCAAGATCTGCCTGGAAATGCCTTTATAGGGTAGAGAAGGGGTTTCTGAGATGGCATGTCTTTGTACCAAAGACTAATACTAATGCCAGTTAAATATTTCTCTAAGTCTTCACAAGAGTCTCATCTACTTCACGGTAGTTTTGTATTTTAGTTGCCTTTGAGTTATCAGGGAGCCATGCTTGCTTGCTTGGAGGCAAACTGCATTTCTCTCTGGTCTAATTACTTAGAGATCCAACGTGGCCAGGCAAATATGTTGGTAAGATCTAGCTAGTCCCAGGATGTTTGTGGTAGCATGAGAGAATATTTATACCAGCCAGTACAGAATACATGGTCAGATAAACTGCCACATTTAGACTACCCCCTTATCTATGAAGTGACCTGCAGGAGGCAATCCAGGGCAGATGCAGAGGCTCTTAGTGGAGTCCTGTAACAGTAATATATGTAGAACAATATGCAAAACACACAAAACATGGGATAATAATAATCTTTCAGTATGATGTTAGGCAATTTAAGTGTTTGAGATTTTGCTTGCTTGTCTGTAAAAGTGTCTATCATACTAACAACTTTTTAGGGTTCGTATTCAAATTAAATGAAAAGATTCTGTGGCCAGAGAAATAGCACAGAGATGAAAGTGCTTCCCTTGTATGTCTTATCCCAGTTCTATCCCTGATAAAGCATATGGATCCCTGAGCACTACCAGGAATGGCCCCTGCACACAGAGTAAGGAGAGTAAGGAGTAGTTCCTGGGTATTGACATACTTGGTCTAATCCTCTTCTTCCCCCAAAAGGGAAAACATTTTTTAATGTGTGTGGTTTGTATCTTAAGCAATAAATGGAAAATGTCACAATCAATGCCACTTCTTCCAACCTACATATTATCTGCTTGTTGTTTTGCCATCCATTATATTATAAAACATGTAATATAATGAATGCTTCTAAAAATCAAGATAAGGAGCTCATCTAACTCCAACACTCATGAGCAGACTAACACCATAAAAAATAATTCAAAATTTATTTTAGGGATCAGAGAGACTCCCATTAAGAATGACCCCAGTGGTCATTTGAGATTAGTATAGAAAAAGAGGTGAAATTTTCCTCCTCACATTGTCTATGACTAACGGTGTCCCGGAAAGACCACATTTGTATTCCTAATGCCTTTCCTATACAACAAATGCTTCCAAAGAGTTAACTTAGACATAATACAAGCAAAGAGAAAATTCATATTAGAACTATCTTAGACATATTTGATCTATATACATAATATCTTCCTCTACTAACTCAGTTTTATGACTAGGCAGCGGAAGTCATTCAACACAATGTCTTTAATAACATTGGTGTTCTTTTTAGACTACTATGCACACACAATTAATATATTCTGCAAATGATCCATCACCCTGTGAAGCTATTAAATGAATCAAACTCATTAAGTGCTCTTCTTTTATTAATAGTACATGTTGTTTTCCTGAAATATAGAAAAACTATTTGTGAGCTGGCTTCTGGTTTCTTATATTTGAAAACATCCTAAAATAAATCAGCACAGAAAAGAATATGAATCAAGATAACTGGAGCCTGTCATGTAAGTCTGGAATAAGATTTGTCTGAGGAACAGCCCATGGGAAAATATGTTGTCAAAGAAATGTTCATAGTTGTTTTTTTAAATTATATCTCAGCCAGAAACACCATTATTTTAAAGCCCTTTTACAAGGAAGAACCACAGACTCCTAGATTGTTATATTAAGAATACATTCTTGCTAATAATACTGAGAAATTTTTAAGAATATTAAGATTATATTAAGCAAAATCACTTGTGCAATAGTGTTCAAATTTAACTATAAACAAGAATCATCTGAAATATTTTAAATTGTTAATAAAATTGAGGTGGCATTGTTACAAGTGTTTAAAAACATGCCTGTAGCCCATAAAATCAGTGCCTCTCTCTCACTCTCTCTCTTCTTCCCTCTCTCTTTATCTCCCTCTCTATACCTATCTCTCTCTCTTTTCTGCAGTGGGGTCTGAGACATAAAGTTTGTTCAAACTTTATTCCTGGCTTTTTCTCAGGAATCACTCCTGGCAAGCTGAGGAGATCATATGGGGCACTGGGTATTGAACCTTGGTCAACTGCATACAAGGGAAGTGCCCTAGCCACAGTAACATTGCTCTGTCCATTAATATCCCTTCATAACCATCAGGATAGTAAGTCATCAATCTTTTCCTGATGTGATTGCTCATAGCCCACCCTGTTTGCTTTCCTCAGTTCAAGGGGTTGTTTTACTAGATACTATCTATTCTTGCTTCGACTTTTTTTACTAGCATGTTGAAGTAAGATCATCTGCTGTTTATTCTTCCTTCAATTTCACTTAACATGACTCCGTAACTTCATACAAGTTTGAACAAAGGCAGAATTTCATTTCTTCTTATAACTTTGTTGTATTCCATTGTATGTATGTACTACAATTTCTTCATCACTCATCTGTCATGGGTCCTTGGGCTGTTTCCACATAATGGCTATTGTAAGAAATACTACAGTGTGCAAATGTTCTAAATTAATATTGCTTAGGCTAAATGACCACACTCAGGCTTTGTTTCAGGCCGGGTTACACTCACTCAGGGTTGTGCTTTGTTAATTTTTTTCTTTTTTTTTCTTTTTGGGTTGCCTGGCAAGCTACCCGTGTTGTATTTGATATGCCAAATACCAGTAACAATTATAGACCTCCTGGAGCAAGCAGATGCCCTTGGGCTCTACTAGCATGAGATAGGACATGTGGAGATGTTACTGGTGCCCACTCGAGCAAATCGATGATGAACGGGAAGACAGTGATACAGTGATGTTCTTTAGATAAAATTATAAGGATTGGAATCACTGGTTATACAAAAGTTCTACCTTTAATGTTGTAAGAAGTCTTGCTATTTTAAATAAAGTCCAAAACAATACACATTCACATTTATGAGTAAATGAGGATTTCTTTTTCTTTACATCCACACTGGCTTTTTAGTTACACAAGTAATTTTCATGGGCAAAAGGATTCATCTCATTGTTGTTTTCATTTGCATCTCCCCTAACAGTCCGAAATAACAAACACTTTTCTGTGGTTCTGTTACCTGTCCATATGTCTTCTTTTTAAGAAATGTATGTTCATCTAACCATTTTTTGATGGAACTGTTAGGTTTTTTGTTATTGAGCTTTGTGAGTGTTTTTGTATTTTTAGTAGTGCCTTTTATCAGCTATTTGCATTGTGAATACTTTCTCCCATTAGTAAGATTTCTTAATTTCTTTACATTTCTTTACACAAAAAATGTTTTAGTTTGATATCGTTCCAGTTATCTATTTTTTCTTTCATTTTCTCTCATGGTTTTCATTTACTGAAGATATATCTGAGGTCATTATCTTGGAGAGTTTTGCTTATATTTTGGAACATTTTAATATAGCTTCTGGTATAATATGAATATCTTTATTTAATCAATCTTGAGTGGACCTTTGTCTATGATGTGAGAAAGGGATACATATTCATTATTCTGTAAGTGGCTACTCATTTATCTGACCACTACTTGTCAATAACCTATTCTCTCTCTCTCTATATATATATATATGTATATATATATATCTTTATATATCTTTATATATGTATATATTATTATTATTATACCACTGTGAGATATACAATTACATAGATGTTCATAAGATGTTCATATTTGGGTTTCGGCCATACAGTGTTCCAGCACGCATCCCTCCACCAGTGTTCATTTCCCCACCACCAATGTCCCCGATTCCCTCCCCCCCTCCCCTCCCTAGCCTGCCTCTATGGCAGGTCCTTTATTTCTTTCTCTCTCTCTCTCTCTCTCTCTCTCTCTCCTCTCTCCCTCTCTCTCTCTCTATCTCTCTTCCTCTTTTCTTTTCCTTCCCACATTGTGGATTACAATACATACATTAAGAGGTTGTCATGTGTATCTTTTTTTGTCTGTATTTAATGCTCAATTCTAGGTTGGTATTAGCACTTTCGACAATTGTTAGCACATTGTTCAATTCTCTATCTTACCTAGCCTCTGACTCCCACATGTTTGTGATAATTTCCACCTTTGACAAGACCTCCAAATCCATGTTTCACTGACCTTGGATATTGGTATCGTAATATGTGTGTGTGTGTGTATATATATATATATATATATATATATATATATATATGTATATAATTACTTCTTTTTTTAATCCGGCCCAGGTATGCTGAACCAGAGACTCTCAGACATGAGTGAGAGCTGCTACTTGCTCTCCCTGTGCCCGGCTGTTCATGAGACACCTGGGAGGCATGCCAGGTTCTAGCCCTGGCCTGCCACCCCCCAGCAGAGCCTCACAACAAGCTAGACCACCCTCTCCTACTCCATGGGGCCCGCCATTTTCCACATCGGACTTCCCTCTAGTCACAACTCCACCCAGCATACAGGACTATCACAGCCCGGATCATCGACAGCCACCCTGCAGCAGTTTTTTTTTTTCAATCCAGCCCAGGTATGCTGAACCAGAGACTCTCAGACATGGGGCAGAGCTGCTACTTGCTGTCCCTCTGGCAGCTGCTCATGAGGCGCCTGGGAGGCATGCCGGGTTCTAGCCCTGGCCTGCCACCCCAGCAGAGCTTCACAACAAGCCAGACCACCCTCTCCTACTCCATGGGGCCCGCCATTTTCCACATCGGACTTCCCCTCTCATCACAACTCCACCCAGCATACCAGACTATCACAGCCCGGCTCCGCGCCTAGCCACGTGGTTTATCAATAAATGCATTATTTAGAGGTGACTACAACAGTATGCCACCCACCACGGCAAGCCTGGCAAGCTGCTCGTGTAGTATTTGATATGCCAAATACCAGTAACATTTATGTTAGGTCATTCCCATGACCTAATATAATGGTTTGAAGCTCTTTATGTTCCTGGAGCAAGCGCATGCCTTTTGGGTTCTACTAGCATGAGACAGGACATATGGAAGATATTACTGGTGCCCTCTCTAGCAAATAGATGATTAACGGGAAGATAGTGATAGTGATAGTCATAGTGATATATATATATATATATATATATATATATACATATATATATGTATATATATATTTATGTCATGCAAATAAATGCAGTCATTCTATATCTGTCTCTCTCCTCTTCTGGCTAATTTCACTCAACATGATCCTCTCCATGTACATCCATTTATAGGCAAATTTCATAACTTCATTTTTCCTGACAGCTGCATAGTATTTCATTGTGAAGATGTACCAAAGTTTCTTTATTCAGTCATCTATTCTCAGGCACTCTGGTTGTTTTCAGATTCTGGCTATTGTGAATGGTGCTGCTATGAACATAAATGTGGGGATGGTGTTTCCGCTCGCTATTTTTTGGCTTCCCAGTGTATATTCCCAGGAGTGAAATGGCTGGATCAAATGGTAGCTCAATTTCTAGTCTTTAAAGGAATCAATAACCTATTCTTGCTCCATTACATGCACTTAGTGATCTTTTGCAAGTTAATTGCCTATACACCTGAGTGTGTACTTATGGGCCAATTCTATTTCATTGGCTTAATTCTAGGACTGGGATGGGGGAGGGGGTTCAAGAGAGTTTGGTGGAGCTGAGACACTCAAAAGCACTCAAGAGCTGGGACATTAACATGTCAAAGATACAGCTGGGGTTGGGGAATGCAATGCTCAAAGCCTTCCATTTTCCCCCCTGAGAATTGTTCTGATATTCTGCCTATAACAATAAATTTTAAAAAGTGTTTTTCTTTTCTCTGTCCTTATAGAATGCTATTAGAATTTTGACAGTTTGTAGAAATCTGCATATTGATTTAGCTAGTGAAATGATATTACTTCTGCAATCAATGAGCATGGGATATACCTTTGATTTCCTTGAGTCTATCTCTGTTTTTTCTCAAATAATTGAAGGAGGAAGCCTCAGTTTCCCCTTGCCAACCTTAGAGAAGCCCACAGTTTCTCCTTGTCAGCAGCTCCAGTTCTCCCATTAACCTACCCCACCTCATCCTAAGGCCCTATCTCTAACATTCCCAACTTTCCCAGAATCATACAATTCTCTTTGGAACCAGGAGTGACAAGATTAAGATAACAAACAGTACCTGAGGTAGATAGCCAGAAAGACCCAAACCAGCCAGACCACCCTGAAGATTTCTGGCATTCTCTGTAGTACTTGGTTGATAACAATGCAGAAGGCCTTTAAAAGAGCATACACAAAATCACCTACTTTAACTTGGTCCTATACTAAGTTCCTCCCCACAAGGGGAGTTCCTTTCCTCTCTCCTCTACTTTCCAATAAAATTTTCTACTTTCTAATTCTGAGTCTCAGCATCTTTATTTTTTTAAGTATTAGACCTCATTCTGGAATGGATTGAGGCTCTTTATGTTCCTGGAGCAAGCAGATGCCCTTGGGCTCTACTAGCATGAGACAGGACATATGGAGATGTTACTGGGGCCCCCTCGAAAGCAAATCGATGAACAACGGGAAGACAGTGACAGTGATACAGTGATTTTATTATACCACCGTGAGATATACAAATAAAAAGATATACAATTAAAAAGTTCATGTTTGGGTTTTGGTCATACAGTGTTTCAGCACCCGTCCCTCCACCAGTGCCCATCTCCCACCACCAACATCCCCGGTTCCCTCCCCCTTCCCCAGCCCTGCTCCATGGCAGGTTCTTTATTTCTTTCCCTTTCTCTCTCTTTCTCTTTTCCTTCCCTTCCAGACTACGGATTACAGAACATACATTAAATGGTTGTCATGTGTATCCTTTTGCCTCTATTTAATGCTCAGTTCTAGGTTGGCATTAGTACCCTCGACTATTATTAGCACACTGTTCCATTTTCTGTCTTACCTAAACTCTGACTCCCACACGTTTGTGATAATTTCCACCTTTGACAAGACCTCCTGATATATGTTTCACTTGACCTTGGATATTGGTATCATAATGTGTACATATATATTTATGCCATGCAAATAAATGCAGTCATTCTGTATCTGTCTCTCTCCTTCTGGCTAATTTTGCTCACCCATAATCTTCTCCATGTCCATCCATTTATAGGCAAATTTTATAACTTCATTTTTCCTAACAGCTGCATAGTATTCCATTGTGTAGATGTACCAAAGCTTCTTTATCCAGTCATCGATTTTCGGGCACTCTGGTTGCTTCCAGATTCTAGCTATTGTGAATAATGCTGCTATGAACATAAAAGTAGGGATGGTGTTTCCGCTGCGTATTTTTGGTTTCCCAGAGTAGATTCCCAGGAGTGGTATGGCTGGGTCAAATGGGAGTTCAATTTCTAGTCTTT